>JBCNYG010000005.1:27728719-27738874 GCA_039654305.1 Porochilus rendahli | reverse complement strand
TGTGACATTGGCACTGCTAGAAGAATCAGAAGCTTCCAGAAGAGTCTGTAGATATCCACCAGGCATGAGGTCCACATTCTCGTTAGTCCCAGGTGCAGTGGGAGTCAAAGTGCATTTTTCAATCGAGGTCTCATTTGTGAGAAGATTTCTGTCCAAAGAGTCACTAAGGTTTTCAGGTAAACATGAAGTTAAGTCTGTAAGTTCAGAGGCAGTAGGGTTTTCCTCGTTCTGTGCTTCCTGTAGCTTTTTAGCCCTCAGTCTGGCTTCACTTTTGAATTTCCTTATTTTCACGGTTTTATCTAGTTTTCTCCTCTCCTCTCTCTCTTGAGTTCTGCTCTTAGCCCTGGCTGGGTGTGTAGTTTTACCTGTCTCTACTTTTTCCAAGGCATCATGTGTTGCGGCCCCTTGTAGGTCTTCTGTGCTTTTTACTGTGTCAGCCATTTCTTGTTGATTGTTACAAAAGGCAGCAGCAGTCTGGTTGGGGATTGGAGTCTCTACAGCAGGGACCCGCTGAATCCTGAGTCTTGCGCTCCTTTGTTTGCGTTTCGGGGTAGTGTTCGGCGGCCTTTTGCAGCCATTGAGGCGTTTGGTTTTGTCTGCAGCTGCTAAGGAGTTCTGCTCCTGCTGTTCCTTTTCCTTCTTCTGCCAGTATGCCTTGAGAGGTGCTAGTTTTTCATAGTGCAGTAAGGTATCTGGATTTAAATTCACCACTGAGACTGAAGGTTCTACTCTACTCAGTTTCACTTGCATGTGCTTCTCACCTTTAAAACGGTTGATGATAATGTATTTAATGATGACTGGAGGCTCCTTTCGACATGACCGGCGCCGTTTCTTTGGGCACCAGTCATCGTCCCACTCTTTCTTAGGTCCAACTGACAGCTTCTTGCGCTTTTCTGCATTCCTCTCACTCTCAATGGAGTCCACGTCATATAGGTAGTCTTCTCGAAAAGCAACCTTCCTCTTGGCACGAAGGCGGTAGCTGAGCTGGCTGGAGGAACTAGAATTTTCCCTAGACAGTTGCCCATGGGGTTGCTGGGCTTGCCATGTGTCAGGGGATGAGCCTGTGCAGTAGCTGTCATCACTGAACTCACCGGAATCCTCCGGCGAGTTACTGAGGTCAAAAAGAAAATTGCTGTTGGGGGTAGTTGGGGCCTCTGCTTTGTCCTCGCTTGATTGGTCCATCTTGTCTTGCAAACTTCCAGTTCTGCTACAGGGTAGAGTGGGGAAAAAGCCTAGTTGGGATTCATCCTGGAGGGGGACCTCAGTCCGTTCTTGTACCACGTCCGGGTAGGACTCATAGCGAATTTTGAGCGAGCAGACGTCAGTACCCAGAGTTGACTCCTCATCTTGGAACATGTAGTTTTCTACATCTTCCTCGCAAAACAGGTTGACTGCCAGCTCACTACGAGAGCACAAATCTAACAGTTCCATCCGGCTCTCGCTGATAAGGGACTCCAGGCAACTCCAGTCTTGAGCTTCCTCCCCCAAGCTCTCATATATACTCCTAGATGTGGGATCATCATCCGATTCACTCTCCCGCATTGACTTGCCTTCCTCTGCAGTCTCATTAACTCCGATTGAATGGGTGGAGCCACTGAGCAACTGATCAGATAGCACTTGGTCACCATAGCGGCCAGTCGTGGTGGCAGAGCCGAGACATTGCATGCTGATGTTGGAGGAAGGGCAGGACTGGAAATCAGAGGTTAATCCAAGAACGGACTCGCATGATGGGTTCTTGGGAAGTAGACAGCTTATGCAGTCTCCTCCCCCAGAATCCATGCTGGAAAGGGGCGTCCTGTCACAGCTCTGAGACATGGACCAGGGACTCACGGGCTTGAAGCAAGTGAGGGATGACAGGGAGGAGAGAGAAGAGAATGAAGAGAGGGAGGAGAGAGAGGTGGCTTTGGAGACAGAGTCATCGTGCAGGTCTGTCACACTGAAGGGAATTTCAGCCGTCTGACTGGAGGAATCCAGACTGGGCGGGGATAGAAGAGGAGGTTCGGTGGAGTCACAGTGCGTCAGAACATGCAACTTTTCAGAGAGATGATCATGCGAGTCTAAAAAGGAAAAAAAAAAGGTATTAATTATTAAAATTATTATTATACAATAATCAGGAGATCAGGTTTGTCTTGTGGTCCTTGCATACAAACAATAAAGTATCCAAAATCTAGGTTTAAATTCAATTCACATGCACAGTTATATTTTATTCTCTTAGTGTCACTACATATTAGAAATTCTGTGCTCTGAAAATCCAAATGGTTCTGACTTGTTTTTTAGCTTAAGTGTGTTATGATAAAAACATTTATATTTACCCAAAAGAAATTTCTTACCAAACATGAAAAAGCTTTTTTTTTCTTTTTCTTATTTTTTTTTTTTTTTTTTTTTACCAAACACAACTTTTTGGGAAAAAAGTGAAGTAGTCAAACACTAAAGCCTGTCCTAGTTCCTAGGTCCTAGCAAACGGAAGTATTGCTAAGTGCGTATTTTTATATTTTAGTAAAACATAAAATGTAATAAAAGTATTTGACAGTAAGAATATATTTCTTTTTGAATTTTAGGAGTGCAGGAATGTAAATGAACCCTTTCTGTCATTCGTATAGAGTAGGGTGCGTAGCCGTCAGCTTGTTTCTGCCCTGCGATGGCCTTGCGATCTGTTCAGGGTGTACCCCGCCCTCGCCCAGAGTCTGAGCCTCCCTACAACCCTAATTAGGATTATGCGCTTTAGAAAATGCCCTTTTTTAGGACAGAATAATTATCACCTTTGATTATTCCACTCCCTCTCGTTGGATATGATCTAATAGCCCGCTCAGGTTTATTACTGTGATACACAGAGTGCACAATGTCACAGTACTGCTCTAACATTAGACGCTAATTAATTTTTCCATGCACACTGATTTGGATACTAAATCATTTAGAAAATTTTAATTTGAATGCAGTTTTAATGGAATTTGATGCTCCTAACACAGGCGTCCTTATGCAGCAGACCTCTCTCTCTCTCTCTCTCTGCTAGTCTAGATGCTAATTCATCTGAAGGCATTACAGGGAATATTACAGGACTGGGTTATTAAATAAGGAAATAACAGAATCTAACGTGTGGTAATAAAGTGGAAATATCAGTGTGATGTCAGGCTTTGCTGGAGTAGGAGTAAATAGTCCTAATTACAGACACTCCAGAGTGAGAATTTAAGTCCCTGCTTATCATGGTAAATGGAAGATGAAGGAAGATGGAGCTTTGGAGCTTTGGAGATGTCGCTACAAGGCTTGGTAATTTTCCCTCAATATGACTGAGGATTGCCTGCTTTCACAGAAATGTGGTGCTTGGATACACTTGTCTATGGAAGTGTCAAGAACCAATCAGTCTGCAACCCTCAAGATTCTGAAGGTTGTAGGTGGAGGGTTTGAGTCTAATGAAGAGTCAATGACCCTTCAGGTTGGAGATAGTTCACTTCCTGAGGTGTATGGTTGTTGAGGACCGGGTACAAGCATAAGCTAGCTAATAACTAAAACTAGCGTGTGGTCAGTAACATTTTTTATGGCAGAAAATATAAAGGCACATTGATGGTGTAAACAAATGAAATTCTGTTGATACTCATGCCAGAAACAGGGGTACAGGAGGAGTCCATTCCATTCCACCATAGAATGATCAACAGTAATGTACCCCCTAGGGTTAGGGGGTTGCTGCCCCTCTGACAAGTTGTTATACCCCAAAAGGTACATACTGTATACAGGCTGAAAATAAATATCCTGGAAAGTGTTGCCGCAGTGACAAGCTGGTGTACCCCTAAAGTTACAATAAGACGCTGGTGCAAATCTCAGTCGACTCCGGGCGAGCTACACCCTGGACAGCTCACCAGGCCATCACAGGGACAACACACATACAAATATTCCCACTCACAACTAGGGGCAATTTGGAACAGCCAATTAGCCTACGATGCATGTTTTTGGACTGTGGGAGGAAACCAGAGTACCCAGAAGAAATTCACACAAGAGCGAGGACAACATGCCAACTCCACAGAGAAACACCCTGAGCCCGGGAATCGAACCCAAGACCTTTTTGCTGTGAAGCGGACGTGCTATGTGCACGGCGATGTGAAAGCAGGGGTAAAGAAGAGCGGTGATGACGGTGATGACGGTGATGACGATGTCTGTGAGTGAATTGATGGATTCTGCAGAGTGGCTCTGTGCGGGTTTGTTCCGTACCATGGTCTGTGGTGTTCGGAGGACTGGGGCAGCGCTCCGGCCCTGGGAAACGCGACTCCTGTAGGACATCCATCAATCTGGAGAAAGTCTGCACTGCACAAACATCATTCTTACTGCATGATCTGTGGAGACACACACACGCACACGTACAGGCATAAAGAGAGTGAGAAACGCCACAACGTATTTACTTTCCTTGCAAAACAAACCTATTTAAGCAGTAACACAAGAAGCCGTGTTATCAGAGGAATCTACACAACTCCCACCTCTCTTTACTTTCATTTTCTCTGTGTACCCATGTTAATCTCTTTTCCTTCCTCCCTTTCTCTCACGCGCAGTGTTACTGAGAGTTGTGCGATATTACATCACTCTGTCCGCTGCGTGTCCTGCTTGGTGATGCAGCGGACGAGTGGAAGGAAAGAGTTTGTTTCAAGCAGCGTGGAAATAAAGTGCATGTTAGTGCAGGTGTGGGATGTGGGTGGAGATCACCTGCTGTCGGAAAACGTGCAAAAAGACGTCTTGCTCCATGTGTTTTGTGGCTTTACGCAAAAAAAAGAGCTTAGTGTCACTATGACAACATTTGACCAAAATTTTGTTTGTTTTTAAACATTGAACATATATTTGAATAAAACCAGTATGACGCTGAGATATCGTGTTTGCCAGTCAGCAGCGCTAAAGTTCCGCTAATTCCGCTGATTCTGCTACTTGGCAGGAATGTTATATTTTCAGCACTTGTTTGTTTGTCTGTTCACATTGTTTATACAAACACTATTGAACTGCTTTTCACCAAACTTGGTGGAGGGATGGTGTATGGACCGGGCAAGAACCTGTAACATTTTTGAGCAGATCCAAATCACAATCCGGATCCAGGGACTCCTTTTCTGCAAGCATTTATTTTAGGATATTTTTTCCGGTAGCAAGATTAATCACAAACTACTCATCTGTTTTTCATCAAACTTGGTGGAGGGGTGGGGTCTGGGTCTGGGCCTGGACCGAACCCATCACATTTTGATCATGTTAAAAAAAGTCACAAAATCAAAAAAAGTACCTTTCTTTAGCATGTGGCAACCTGGGGGTTCATCCCATTACCCGTCAGGGGAAGACATTTCATTATAACGATGCCAATTTAAATGAATCCATTTGAACTCGGTCAGTGCTGGACTGTATACTCCTTGTTTTATTCATAGTCTTTGAACGAATACAGATTTTCATCATTTAATTTTTAAATCATAAATTTATAACAGCGCAATTCCTTGTTCTTAATTCTGAGACGTGCATTTCTTCTCCGGAGACACTGTGACGCATAGTTCCACGCGTGATGGACGTGTCCTTGAAGTGATTAGAGTAGATGAATCATCGAACCAAGGACATGAGCTAACAAGGAAAATGTGTCTGCTATGATTTAAGGTTGTCTTTAAAACTCTACTTCAAATCATGAACAATTAAATTAGATACCGAAGTGAAGTGAAGTAACGTCGCCGTGATTCATTATCATGAAAACGATTCCATTTTAATTTTAAATAAGTGAACACGCTCAATGGCGAGCACGCCTGCCTCACAGCATGAAGGTCCTGGACGAGTGCGAGTCGACTGAGAGGCGTGGAAAGGCAGCCGAGATAGGCTCCAGCCTCCCCGTGACCCTAATTGCTTTGGCAAAT
Source organism: Porochilus rendahli (assembly GCA_039654305.1). Taxonomy (NCBI): domain Eukaryota; kingdom Metazoa; phylum Chordata; class Actinopteri; order Siluriformes; family Plotosidae; genus Porochilus; species Porochilus rendahli. The sequence goes on along the minus strand of JBCNYG010000005.1, from coordinate 27,733,019 downwards.
GAAAAAGCATAAGCCGGTACATCATTTGTAAACATTCAGGACAGAGGGCAGGGAAGGGGATGGAGGCGGAAGACGTCCGCATCCTCACAGAACGTTCTGCGGTCAGGCAGGAGCTACTTCACTGACCTCAGTGTGTTCTGAGTATTCAGAGGAAGCTGTGGTCGGTCAGCACCAGTGTAGGAGGCGTGGCTTCTATAACTGTCAGTCTTCGTGCAGAAGGTGTGGCCTATGTCCCAGTCGATCTTAATGAAAAAAATGTGCCTTTCGGTCTCAGTGAAGGAGGTGTGGCCAATGGGCATGTCAGTCCCCGTAAAAGAAGGCGTGGCCAATGTCCCTGTATTATATCTCGCCTCCCACTGAAAGGCTGAATTAATTTTCAGACGTGAAACGGAGGGTCCCACATGACGATACGCATCACTGGGCTCCCGCTGCACGGCGCTGATCTATGATCAGACTAAACCAAAGCAGGTGAAGGAGGGAAGCGTCTGCAAAGAGCTGTTAATAAAAAACGAAATTAATATTTATCCAGCCTTAACACCTAGCCGAGAGAGCCAGACAGTGGGATTATGGGATAGCGCAAGAGAGTCGGTGAAGAGAGAGTGAGATGTTCTCTACCTTTGTGTAAATGTCTCTGCATCTGCCCACCTACTGCATTTCTCACAATTAAGATTAGCTGCACTGTGACAGCGGCGCCAACCTTACCAAACCGTACCTCAACACAAAACTACACAACGCTACAGTGTGTGAGAGAAAGAGAGAGAGAGAGGAGAAGAAAGCTGTGTGAGTTGGACTGTAATCAAATGATAGATCAATAGGTCTAGCTCCATCTGTTTACACTTCAGCGGTCGGGTCATCCATTCGTTCGCATCTCCACCCATCCATCCATCTGTCCATCCGTCCTGTAAAGCATCTTTCTGCACTCGTCCGTCTCACATACAGGTGATTAAACTCCAGCCAAAGTGGAACCCATACGGTCAATAAACACATGCACAGACAGTCCCTTCTACTCTCCACCGTCCTCTGACTCTTTAATTCCTCTTCCTCCAAAGCAATAAAATCATGCTTTTTATCTATTCATTGGTGGCCTGGTGGTAGGGTGCTGGATTACTGATCCGAAGGTTGGGGGTTCAGGCCCCACTATCACCGGGTTGTTGCTGCTGAGTAACTGGGTTATCAAAGCTCTCACTGTCTGTGGTAAGAGGGATGTAAAAGAACCATCACGTTCTGTTGTTCGTAAAGAGGAGGCTGCATATGGCCCTGCGATGGCCTGGCAAGCTGTCCAGGGTGTACTCTGCCCTCACCCAGAGTCGGTTGAGGTGGGTGCCAGGCTCCCTGCGACCCTGATTAGGATTAAGCGCTTCAGAAAATAAATGAATGAATGATGAATCGTTGCCCAATACTTCCTGTTCCTGTTTACCCCACCTCAGCGTACCCCACCCTCAACTTACACCGGGAAGAATGCAAAGTGTCGCATTCGCCTGAAAGCGTAGAGAAGGAGCGTAAACTCCAGTGTCTGAAAATGTAATGTTAGAGCTTCATGTCTGACTGCGACTCCATCCATCACAGTTTAATAAACGTTTCCTTCCAGAAAACTATTTTTTATTTGTTTATATGGAGTGTGTGCTGGACACGCCCCAAGAATGAGCTGCTACTACGGAAACCACAACCTATAAGGACGACGGCTGATGTGTACAACCAATCAAATAGAAGTAGCAGACTACAGACCCCAGACTCATTCTGGCTGTCTGGAAAATATGGACTATTATTATTGTTCCTTTAAGTTCAGGGCTGTCCCAGAATCTCAAAGTTCCACTGGCCTACTAACACCTTTAAGACACAACGCTCGCTGACTTCACTGAGTCGCTTCGACTCCACACTTCACAGCACTTATCTACGGGTATTTTACACTAACTCTTTACTTAAGCTTTCCACTATTACAAGCAGGGCGGCACGGTGGCAGAGTGATTAGCACATCCGCCTCATAGCAAGAAGTTCCCGGGTTCGAGTCGCTGGTGTTTCTGTGTGCAGTTTGCATGTTCTCCCCATGCCTGCGTGGGTTTCCTCTGGGTACTTGGGTTTCCTCCAACGGTCTAAAGGCATGCGCATTAGTGTAATTAGTTGCTCCAAATTGCTCCCTGAGACTGAGAATCTGCGAGCCGTTCCGGGTGTACCCCACCTTCTCCCAGTGTCAGCTGAGCTCCACAACCCTAGAAGAATTTAGCGGTTCAGCAAATGGCTGGATGGACAATAACGATCTGAAAACTAGCTGCTTGCAATAAAAACAGTCCAAATGTGGCAATTTTGAACAGATTTTCATTTTTGGAGATTTCAAAGCAATGCTTGTCAGCAACCTGATCTATGCTTCTTGCCTGTCTGGAAGTTAGAATAACATGAAACAGCTAACTGGCTGATTATTCATGGATTTCAGGCAGTCATGTTCTTGGAGATGTTCTAACTCTGTGTCTTTTCCCTTAGAATGTATACTGTTCACTTTTTTAAACAATAAAACAGGGATCAGGACGGTGGTGGAATCTATCCTGGGAATACTGGGATAGTGGGAATACACTCTGGTTTCAACTGGTTGGCAACTGAGCTTCGCCACTACACTTACTGGCATGTTGTTAAGAAGTATGAGGGAACCAGAGAACCCCGAGAGAACCCCTGTTAGAACATGAGGGGAAACTAGATACAGAACAGTACCCTGAACTCAGGTTGGAACAGGGGACTCTGGAACCATGACGACACAATTCTAATTAGCCCTGCAGTAAAACTGACAGTTGATAATGTAAACAAAGCTCAAACCAAAGTTTCGTTCATTTTCCGAACCGCTTAATCCTACTGGTGTCACGGGGAGGCTGGAGCCTATCTCAGCCAGGTCTGGGTGAATGTAGGGCACACCGTCAACAGCTCTCCATTCCATCACAGGCACAACTCAAACACAACTATTCACACCCACACCCAAGGGCAATCTGAAACAGCCAATTAGCCTAATGTGCCTGTATTTGGACTGCGGAGGAAACCGGAATAAACCCCTGCAAACTCCCCAGAGGAAGACTCTTGTCAAGCCTGGGACTCGAAACCAGGACCTTCTTGGTCTGAGGCGGGTGTAAGTCAAACTTTTGCAGTGAAATACTGCTATGCTTTAGACATTTAACTAGGTGTAACGTAGTTAAGGTAGCTAGTAGCTACCAATATGTATCGGCTGCCATCGGAGCAAACGTCATGCTAAAAACGACGGCATGCAAGGGGTAGCAGTGTTACTGAGGTAAGGAACTGTTGGTTTCAATTTGTTTCTCTTTAACAGTCACGAACGTGAAAATACTTTGTCGTTAACAGCCGCTTTGTTTTTACGAAGGAAGAACAAGCGGAACAGTGAGTGTGTTCGTGAAATCCCGGCTTGTCGTGCACCTCTCATATTTTTAGCGCGGTTATATTGTATCGTAACGTGTCTGTCAGTGAACGCGCGACTTACCGCTACAGCGAATCGAAAAAAAAGGGAAAGGTGTGTGAAGCGTAGTCGGACAGTGACGGAATATTCAGGGATTTGTTTCATACTGCTGTAAAGTATCAACAACACACCAACGTTTCGCTTCTGATTTTCGGTCAGAGCGTACACCCGCCACCGCAGCAGACTTCTGGGTGTTCACCCGGTCTGGGACACGTTTCACGCCGTGTCTGGTGAAAAACACTAAATAGAACTTGTTTAACCGGACAGGGGGTTCATCTGCGTGCCGCCGTGCGTCATGTTTATATTCATGCTGCTGCCTGTTTATGTGGTTTATTCGGGAGCAAAAGGCTGAACGGTCGTCTGAAGGGAAAACAATGATGACGTCGACGTGCCTTTGGATTCTAACGGATTGTACTGACGCACTGACTGCGCGCGTGCCGACTCGGGCTAGCTGAGTGTGCTAGTGGAGCAGAACCGTTCCGTTCCCTCTCTGGGTTTCAGCACACACCCGGAAAGGGTCGGTCAGTCAGTAACGCGGCGCACGCGCTCACACAAACACGCTTAAAACGACCGACACCGAAGGGCACGTGATGCTCGTTATTCCGCGCGTGCTTACAGGGCTGCGTCTGTACAGCCTCGAGCCCTTTACAGACGGGTCCGTGCGTGCGCGTGTGTGTGCGTGTGTGTGTGTGTGTGCGCGCGCGCTCGCGCATCGTGTTTGCCAATGCGTATTCATGAATACGCTCGTGGATGTTTTTCTAAATCATTTTTTAGTTTTCCTTTCCACCGGCGACACACACACACACACACACACACACACCTGTACCTGTGTATTATGTATTCATCAACACA
>JBCNYG010000005.1:27679480-27694894 GCA_039654305.1 Porochilus rendahli | reverse complement strand
TCTTGGGAGCAGGAGTCTTTGCTACTATCACCACAGGGAGGCAAAAAACAAACACACACACACACACACACACACACACACACACACACACACACACACGTGAACTACCTCACTAATGTGCAGTTATCTAACCCATATCATTAAAGTAATCCCAGTAATAAGCCAAATACGTTACTATAGCAACACCACCACCAATCAAGTGACATGGCTCTTCTCGGAGGACGAATTTACCGCACCTCCAAATCATCTCGTCTCTGCTCTCTGCTCTCCTCCTCCTGTTGTCGCTGTCTGTCCCTCTCAGCCAGCCTCCTCCTCCTCTCCTGCTCCTCCCTCAGTGCCTCCTGCGTCTCCTTCGCCAGCTGCTCCACCTCCAGAATCTTTCGGATCTTTCTTCGGCGCTTCGGCGTGCCCATGCAGTCCTCCACATTCTCACCATCTGCATCACTATTACCCTCGCCGCTGTCCTGATTACCAATACACAGAACACATGCGCAGGTCAGCCGGCGTGGGTGTGGTTACAATGATAGAGGGTGTGGCCTCTTGCTAATCTCCATCTGTTTTAGTGATAAACTGAAACGGTCTACGCTGTTATAATAACATTACTGTTGTTTTTTTACCTTTCTGGGAGGTGTGTGAGGTTCAGCAACAACTGAATCCTTCTGCTTCACGACGCTGCACAACAAACATCAATACATCAAAACGCATGGCAATCATGTCATCCATGTCATCCATGCAGAGCAAACACTGAAAATATTTCAATAATCATGGCTCTTTATTATTCCCCGCCAAATACAGCACCTCATTCATAATATACTGTACCCCCACCCTGCCAAATACTGCTCCTCATTCATAATATCCTGCACCCACACCCTGCCAAATACTGCTACTTATTCATAATATCCTGCACCCACACCCTGCCAAATACTGCACCTCATTCATAATATACTGTACCCACCCTCTGCCAAATACTGCACCTCATTCATAATATACTGTACCCACACCCTGCCAAATACTGCTACTCATTCATAATATATTGTACCCACACCCTGCCAAATACTGCTACTCATTCATAATATATTGTACCCACACCCTGCCAAATACTGCTACTTATTCATAATATACTGCACCTCAATCATACTGTACTGTATCCTCACCCTGCCAAATCCTGTGCCACATTCATGTGCTGTACTCACACCCTGCCCTGGTTTATTCTTTATTAACCCTTGAATGTCTGACTTGCCTTTCACCCTCATCTTCTGACTGGCTGACCACCTCACTCAGTGCCGACTCCTCACTTGCCGATTCTTGGTGGTCACTGCTGTCTAGAAGGTCAAAGGGTATAGAAAATATTGTTTGGTGTTTCAGTTTCCCTTTTCGGTCACTCGTGGTAGCACAATTTCTGCAAAACTGTTATTTATCTAAAGTAGTTAATATAAACACGTTTCTCACCAGGTGTTACTGTGGATATCGGTGTCTTTTTCCTTGGTCTTTTGCGATGGGCAGGCTTATCGCCGCCATCTTTATTCCTGAGTTCCCATGGAGTCAGGCGACAGCGCAGCAGGTAGTGACGGGACTGTGGGGTATTAGCGGGATTGTCCGAGTCGGAGCTGTTATCGGTCAACTCGCCTACGACAGAGCGATGCTTATGAAGGGGCATATGCATGAACACGACGACAATAAGTGAAGCTTAATAAACCCTCAAATGCAGATGAGATAAATGCCAAGAATAAATAAGGAGAACACCAGATCAGTATTCACATGTTGGTGCCGTGACCCGAACATAATCTTGACTATCGCCGCAGTCTAGAGGACATTTATTTCGGATTGAAATTGAGCTTCATTTTCGTTGAAAATGATTCAGATTCAGGAATGATGTGAGGTAACGTATTAAAGGTTCTGGGCAGCCGAGAAAGCGTCAGCTTTAACATCGTGTTAACAAAGGAAAACAGGTTCTCACTTTCTTGAGCGTTCTCCTCCTCTTCAGCAGGCTCTTGGTCCTTCTTTACCTTCTCGCTCTCCGTCATGCCATCCTCGTCCTCAGAGGTCACGTCCTGATCAGAGCTGGACGACAAATTAGCTCTGATCTCGGCCAATAGGATCTGTTTCGCAATTCTATGGAGAGCAAGAGAAGAAAAGCGATGTGTTCTTATTCAGTTTCACTCATGGCGGTACCCCGTCTTTGATAACACACACCAGTCAGAGACGTGATGTGACGTGATCATGGGCCCAAATTCGTAAGACTACGTCCCAGGATCCAGTGGAAATCCTTCAGAGAGAAGTAGTTGAAACACAGTGGAACGAATAAACAAGGACGCATGGGTGTGATAATCAGGGGTTCATGTTTTCTGGTTTTTTGCCATGTAGTGTATTTCTGTTCTTGGTTATCACTTCAAGGCTGCACATTACATCATTTAACCTCAGGAAGCGTCAAAGGCGGGACCTGGTTTTGTCTCTGTCGGATGCAGGACATCATTCAACATACCGGACGGTCCTAAAAACGTGGCTCAGTGCATCGCGTCATCATCTTACAAACGTACAACTTAAAATATTCATAGTGGATTATATCCAGGCACAGAACATCAGAGCTTCCACATGGAGACGTTGCAGTAAGGGTAAATAAACAAAAGAGGAAATGGGACATCCCTCCACACTCAGGTTTAAACTGCTACAACAGCCGGAATGTTCCTTCACACGGATTCCATGATTTATTTTCTTTCATTTAGTCTACAACATATGAGGACATGCGTAACGACAGACCTGCAGTGGGATTGTCAGATAGAGCTCTCTTTAGCCACAAATGCTAAAGCTGCTAAAATCAAAATCAAAGCTAGCATGGCAAGTTAACAGCTGCTAGAATTTCTCATGAGCTACGTTCACTCTTACATGAAATCACAACAACAAAAAGAGAACTGATGAATAAGGCTAGCTAAAAACAAGATGAGTCTGAATCCTGCGCTAATCTCAGGGAAATGCAGATTTAGTCAGTATTAGCATGCTAATGGGCAGATGGACATTCTCTATAAAACCTTCTATAGATCTGTAATCTAGAACAAGTGACCGAAGCTGGCATGAAGGAAAACTCTTGAACGCGAATGTTGGACTTCGTCATCCTGACAGGAACTCACCTGTTTCACTTTTTCAGCATATTTGTTAGTTAGCCAGCATGCTAACACCCATTCGAACATATGGGACATCTAGTTACACCGTACAGCTAACTTTATTCTTCACTTCAACAAAGAACGACCGAGAATTAGAGTTTTACAGAGATTCGTAAAAAAAAGTCCTGAAGTTTTAAAACTTGACTGAATTTTTTTAAAACACCAAAGTTCAATCTGATGTTAGCACAGTGCATCGTGGGTAATCCTGAGACCTGTATGTGAGCAGAAAATGCCTCGGGTCTGTTCCTCCACCACTACCCCTGAGGTTTGTTTTTTTTATCTGACTGCATGTCTGTAGCCTAAAACGGCAGCCATCTTGATTTCAATAAAAATAAATAATAAAAGCAAAAAGGAGGCACAGAGACGAGACGAGTGTGGGGTAAATTATTTTATTACAACGTCGCTTACATACAGATACAGTTTGGTTTATTCGTGACCCATATGGGTGCATGCAATTTATTTACAATTCCAACAAAATAATATCTGTGAACTTAAAAATTTGCATGCAGTAATTTAAATTAGTTTTTTTTTTGTTGTGTTGTGGAAAGTTCCAGGGGGAAAAAAGGAAAGGGAAAGAGAGCAGAAGAGGAAAAAACAGAAAATGGTGGCAATCGAGTAAGAAATCGGGGTGTGAAGGGGGTGGAGAGACGTGAATAGCCGAGCTGGTAACCTGGAAAGTGGCTCGTCTCAAGCTACACTGCAGAGAGATACAAAAAAAAAAAAGAAAGAAAGAAAGGAGGAAAAAACCCGAGAGACGAAAGAAACCATAGAAAAAAAAAAAAACACTCACACTGTGGCCTCGACCGTTTTTACCCCACACACAGCCTCGGCTCCGGTCACTTCAGACTCAAAGGAGATCGTCTCGCCAACAATGTCTACCACATGGACAGTCTGTAACATCGCCGCAAACACATTTCACGTTCAAGCTAAACCGCTGGACTTGTGTTATAATCAGAAAACCATTAACCTGAACATCTCACGTTTACCGCAATATAATCACCACCACATATAGAAGATACCACCGCTAGCTACTACAGAAAACTGAACCAAGTTCGCTAATTAGTGAAGAGCCCACTAGCTAGCAAACGTTACGCTAACATTCATACTAGCCTGTGCCAGGCAATTATTCATTTCCTCAGTAGAGCCACATTCACACAGGAAGCGATGCTGAACTGCGCGTGAACGCGCCTATTTTACACGGTCTACGAAAGCAAACAGGAAAACGTTGGAACGCTGTTTGGCGGCATGTGCCTAATCGATGGTATGTTTTAGCTCTGACTGGTGACCGTTCGATTCGCTCAGTTGAAGTCTGCACCCGCCCACTCCACGTTGCTTGTGAAAATTCTGCCTGCCGTCACTCATTTCGTTGGCGTCGGGAAATCCGGCGATGGCGTTATCGGATTAAACGTGGTAGACAAAGAGAAATAAAGGCTGATGGAAGTAATCGAGAGCGCTGGCACCTCAAGTACATGCTTCACCAATAGGCCATGCCCACTGGTGGATACCACACGGACACGAAAAACAAAAAACAGCTAGCTCATAGCACCAGTCCGGAGGGTTTGAACCATCACTACGCAATCAAGACTGTAATAACTGAAAACCTTCCAGTAACACCAACAACCCACATGGAGATTCCTCAGGGTGCCAATGCTAACGGCTAGGCGTGATGTGCGCACATTAACAGGCTACAGTCTGAGGTCACGACGATCAGGTGAAGCGTGGCGGTGTACGGAGAACCAATAAGAAGGAAAATGGTGCAAAAGTAAACATTAGACAGCGAATACGAGCAGAAACTCGAAACTGAGCACTTCCTAGTAACCAACACACGGCCGAGTTTCGCCGACTGAATACTGAATGACACGAGCGGGGCAAGGGAAGAGGCGGGGCTTCACAGTATCAGAACCTTTTGTACTACATACATCGTGGCTAGCTACAAGCCATCAAGATAAACAGTCGAAAAGCCTCTGGGAGAGACGTCATGTCCAGAACATGAAGGAATTTGGGGGGGAGCTAACATCAGGGGCTTCTTCCACCGTCAGGCACCATGCATCGTGACTAACTGCTCGGGAACTTGAAAGCACTTCGAAGCTGATCATCGAGATGACCGTGTCCCCCTCCATGGTGACACGCCTTGCTTTTGCATCACAAGTGTTCAGGGTGACATCACCAGCAGCCTGTGTACGCTGTTCTGAGTAAAACACCGGCTTTAGTCACAGCACCAGCATACGAGCTACACTATCAGATACACGCTAACACGCACGACGCTGTGCAGCAAACGTCACGCTCACTTAGCGACTGACTACACAAGTTTAATCTAAGCTCCGCCCTCACCTGACCTACAGAAATCTCTAATGAACTGGGACCAGTCTTTAAAAAAAAATTCATTGGAACCCGTCCTCCTTCACTACACGCGCAATTTATACGCAAAAGTAACCCCACCCCCTTTTATTAACTTATTTTTTTATATTTAACCCCACCCTACCCCACCCGCCCCCTGTAAATCAAATATGATTTTTATACACAAGACTTAACGCCAATCTTTGTATCTAATGTTTCTGCGCACCTACCGTTAGCAAACCAAACAGCCCTTGAAATGTCTGACCAACAATATTGCACTTCCAGAACCGTCAGGCTGCGGCCTACAACACACACACACACACACACACACACACACACAAGTAAGTGCTCACTTACTGACAAAGCCCAGGCAGGTGTGAAGATGTAGCCATCGCGTACACGCTAACTCAAACACATTTTTGAAAAATGAAAAGTGAAATTGACAAACAAACATTTCTTCATGTGTCTTCATCATCGGCGATAAAAAAAAAAAGCCAAGAAAATAACATCCATCATGACGAAAACAAAACGGGCACCGATGGCCATCCTGGTGATGTCACTGCAATTTTTTAAAGTAAAAGCAAAAATCCGAGCATCAGCATCAGACGCTGGAGGAAACACCACTGAAAATTAAAAATACGTAACTTTTTTAGCTAAACGTCGTCTCACACAGGCTAAGACTGAACCCGTCTTTTCATGGCAGTGTGAGACAATACTTTTAATCGCGCAACACGCGGATTAGCAAACCTTCACAAAACGGCTGCCCACGAACCAAAACACATCTGGCGTACCAACACTATCCATTTTCAAGCCATTTAAAAAAAAACAAAAAACTAAAAATAAATAAGTACATCAATGAATTGACGTAATCAAAAAGCACTCGCGGCTGGATCGGTTGCGCCGAATGACGACCTGTTTGGTTCTGTTAGCTTATACTCTACGCAGGGCGCAAACAATACGAACGGAAATTAGTTTGAAAATTTTCCCCAAAACGATGGTGGATTTTACTTGGATTACTAAAAATAGAGGGACAAAAACTTCACTGTAGGTAAATAAATAACAACAATAATAATAACTAACATTAAATTGCTGTTTCCTAGCTCCGCCCACAGGATACCCAGACATCAAGGGGACACAAATACACCACATAGCTGGGTCCTGAAAACAGTACGACTTCGTGGAAATAGCATCGACATGCAGGATCATGGGTAATTTAGACAGCAGGAAGGATTATAGCTCCTTGCAAACTGACTGATGATAATTGGAGGCGGGGCTTGAGAACAAACAAGCTGCATTTCTAGCTTCGAAATAAAAAACCCCTTAAACACGCACTTCTGATGAACACATTTCATTGAATGCACACGACATTCGGCAGCTAAACTGAAAACATTTCCAGCTACCGTCATGGCCAGGCTGCTTTAAAAAAATACTAATATAATTCTGCTTCTGAACACTTCATTAAAACTCCGCCCCCTCACTCGGCAACCTTTCTCCTTTAAGACACCGTCCGTGTAATACCCTACAAAAGCTGTTTAAAAAATAATAAAATACTACAATAAACGAGAAACACATAGGATGAAACATTCACACCTCAAACTACAGCCAATCTCCCCGGATCACAAACACTAACGCGACTAAACGGCTACATGACAATCTGCGAAAAGCAGTTCTACCTTCACTGCGTCGCCATGACGACAGCTCCAGCAACCCAACCCAAATTAACACGACTAGTATTAAGAACGTAAACACCTAATGCTCACAGATCTTCGTTGGACGAGCTACACTTGTAATAAATAGGCTAAGAGAGGAGGGGAAGGAACGCTGCACCGCGGAGACACGCCATCATGTCGTAGTGATGTAACGTAGTTTAAACAGGAGAAAAGAAAAAAGTACTGACAACGGTACGCCAGCACATACGTATGCAATCTCATCCGCGTTATTCGGGCTGCGTTATTTTTTTAAATAAAGAGGAAGGAGGCTGCAGGTGAGCCGGCGAGGCAGCGTGTCGACGTCACGGGTCGCGACCATCACAAAAATCACGCTCAGCGTTTGTTTACCTGCCGTGTTAATAAGCAACACTTGTGATTTCATTTAAATCGAGTCGGCAGTATCAGCCCCAGCAACTGACGGGATTTTTATGCCTGTGGAGTCCTGGGTGATTTCCTTCACGTTGATTATCGCAATGTGTTGAAAAACTGGTTATCAGGATGTGCCTACAGCTTCGGTCAGTCAAACACACACACACACACACACACAGACACACAGATTAAGAATTGTGTACTCCAGTTAGTGTGTGTGCGTTACATGTTGAGTCGGCGGAGCACGAGGCCTGTACTGGCCGCCGCCCGGGTGTGTCGTGTGCGTGTGGGGGTGAGGGGCGGTCCCGAAGTGTGTGAGCTTTTGAGGCGTGTTTGGATGCCGGCAGCGTTGGCAGGGTGTGTGTCAGGGGGTTTGACGGGGTTCAGAGGTTCAGACTGAGACGGAGAGCTTCGGCCTGCGCAATCCGAATCCAAACCGTACCTATTCTCCACATCATCCTCATCCAACAGCACCGGGGCGGGGCACATGTCCACCTCGTCACCTACACACACAGTGCAGAAATGTCATGAACAGGGGACGCAGAACAAAGGAGGAACAAAATGGAGGGAGAGTGAGAGAGGAAGAAGGAGTAAAAGAAGAAACAATTATTCGTTTCAACTCCAAACATCAGACTGAAGTCAATAACGGCATCTCGGCGCAAGTGCACATCATCCCTGTACCTGAGGACTGCTGGAACGTTCCGGATCCCATCAGCGTGACGTCACTCAGAGGTTTAATCTTCTGCTCCAGTTCGTCCGAGTCGCTGCTATCCGTTTCCTGTTCGCTCGACGAGCTCTCGCTATCCACCGTCGTTTTTGCGACCTTGTGTGGAAGTCCGACGGTCCTCCTGACCTTCGACCCTGGGTCCACGACACCCGCCGCCGAGGAGGAGGAAGACGAGGATGAAGACGAGGACCGCTCTTTAAGTTTCCGTTTGCGTGACGCTCGGTCTTGGCAAGGGGGCGTGGTTTTAACCAGTCCGAAGAGGCACTGCTTCCTGACTTCCTGGTTCGCTTCGGCAGTGCCCCCGTCGCTATCGACGCCGCCGTCCTCCTCGCTGGTGGCCATGGCGACAGTGGCGGTCTGCAGCAGCACGGCAGGCACTTCGTCCGAGTCAGAATCCTCCGCCAGGCTGGCGTGTGCGGTGTCCGAGCGCCGCCGCCGTGGCGTCGTCTTGACTCGAGGAGAGCGCTTGTTCTCCTCCGCCATCTCCGGCTCGTCACCTTCATCTTCTTCATCTTCGTCGTCTGTGTTTTCCTCCTCCATCACTGCGCCTCCTTTCCCCTCACACTTCTCTTCCACCTTCACTTCCTCCTCTGCCTCCGCCCTTCGGTCCGCCTTCTCCACCTTCTCCGCCGCCTCCTCCTACTCCTCCATTGGTGTGTTCATCTCCATTTCCGTGGCGGTGGCCGCGGCAGAGCTAGAGTCAGCGTTAGTGTCGGGGTTAAGGGACGTCTCTATCGGGACGGGCGTGAGCTTCACCACCAGCTCCTTGGTGATGTTTGAGCCTCTTGGCGCACGGGGCTTCCGCTGCCGAGGTTTCGCCCGCTGTCTCTGAGGCTCGCGTTTGCCGCCATACAACTCGCGATCCAGCGCTTCCTGTACACACGTAAACACAGCAGGTCAGAAACCATTTCATCGCCACGGAACACAAATTCCAAAGCGAGCACTCTTCAGGTTACCTGCAGGGCGGTGTGCGCCTGGCGCAGGTCCTGCAGGATGGTGCGGAACATCATCAGCCTCCTGGCTCGGTCCACGTCCTCCTCCTCGCTCGCCTCCTCGTCCTTCTCGCTCTGCATGAAGTCCACAAACGAGCGGTTCAACGACGTCGTCATGTCCACCACGCGCTGCATGCGCTCGCACAGACCCCTCGACGGTGCCGAGCTCAGCGGTAATCCCGCCCCTGCCCCGCCTCTCCCGCCCCTCTGCTTTCCGCGGGCCCCTCCCCCGGTGCTGACCCGTTTACGAGCCCAGATCTTCTCCAGGTTCTGGAGCACCGAGTCGCAGGCAAGCACCAGGTCCATGAGCGGCTCCGGGCTGCACACGTAACAGTACCACTTGCGCTCCTCCTCCAAGATGGCCGACAGCTCCCGCCGCCCGAGGTTCCGCAGCACGCACTTCTTACAGAAAGCGTTGCTGCAGTAATCACAGCCGATCAAACTGCCTCCTTCCGCACACCACCTGCAACAGCAGCCAATCACGGAGGAGAAAATTTACATGATTTATCTACAGTCCAATGAGAGCAAGTAACGACACGGCCTGTTTACGTTGGGTTTGTTCCCACCTGCACTGCTCGTCCATCCCCTCTGCGTCTTTGCTGATGTCATCACTCATGTAGTACTTAAAACAGGACTGGGGACGAGGAAAAAAGACACAGATGTTTACTAGTATTATGGGATATTATACAGTACAGTTCACACTTCATTACAGAGAAACACACACACACACACACACACACACACACACACACACACACCTTGCAAATGAGCACTTTGAGTGCAGGGTGCTGGTACACAGAGTCTCTTTGGAAATGGTTGACCTGCTGACCGCAAGCCGTACAGTTCACTCGCTCGATATCGCACCCTCCTAAACACACACACACACACACACACACACACACACACACACACACACACTCAGACAAGTCTATAGTGTTCCAACGATAGAAAACGCAAAACAGTGGGAGGAGTCCAACACGGTAAGACGACAGATGGAGTAAACAGAAACTTTCACACCTGCTTCAGGTAAAGAATCTGACGTTATCGCATCCGTCTCCTATTTTTGTGTACGTTATTTTACGCCCTCTTCTCACCTCTGCGCTTGTCTGAGAAGTCTTTGTTCTGCTTCACACGTTTGCTGCGAAATTCCGGGCCTCTGAACTCGTCTCGGACTTCGTTAGACACCGGCTCGGGCAACACGAACACCGTGCCTACACCACAGACACGCCGAGAGAGAAACAGTTATTAGGACGAAAAGAGAAGCCGCCGTCTCACCCACTCAGCTCTCTGGCGTAGTACTTGGTCCCACCCCTCAGGTATCTAGGACGGTGTTTTTCAACCTTTTTTTAGACCCGGCACATTTTTTTACATTGAACAAATCTTACAGCGCACCACAAACCAAACATGTTACAGAACGGCACTCTGTAGTTTAATACAGTTTGTGTATCACGATATAGATTAAAGTCCCTCGGTGTGAAACCTGGGCCTGTTTACTTGAACACACACAAAGCTCTTCCTCGGTGAGCGTCTCGTGTCCAGCGGCTCTGCAGGCAGGTGGGATTACCGTCTCAGCCACGGTGTGGACTGTTAAGATTCTGCTTTAAGTTCAGCAGCTACGGTGCTTTGAGGCTCTCTCTCATTTAACTTTGTGCCTTTTCTCAAAAGTTTCCCGTTTCTCCGTGTTTTCGCTCAGCAGAACAAAATAGTCCACCGGCTTGTTTTGAAGTGATGGTGTTTTGTTTGGTGATGGGTTTAATCTTGCTCGGCACCATGGCGCTGTTGGACTTCTCGCCACACACCGAGCGCGGCGGAGCGGGTGTCGTCGAGTCCCCGGTGAAAGTAAAACCAAACAAAAGAAAGCTTTCAGTGTATCGCCTCGAGCTCGCTGTCTCTGCTTTCTTCTTACCACCAACTCACATCAGGGACCTTAGCTGGGTCAGAACTTTGTCCAGGGCCCAGTTTGGAGTTTGCACTTAATATTCACGTGCGCACGAGAACCCCCCCCCCCATGTCCCTTTAGGGACCCTGACCATCACCAATTCTCTTGTCTCTAAGAAAAATTAAGGGAATTAAGCTCCCTACTGCCACCCTCTGACACGGAAGGGTATTACATCACTCTGCCAGTCACTACAGCACAGACGCTCAACAAGGCCAACGGTAACTGGATCATTTCCCATGGTACACCTGACCATCTCAAACGGCACACTAGTGTGCTGCGGCACAGTGGTTGAAAATCACTAATCTAGAGCCCAATACTTGGCCCCACCCCCTTTAGTACTCCCGAGCTCAGTTCCTTGCACCGCCACCCAGTGCTCTAGAGCCAAATCCTTGGCACCGCCCCCTCAACTTTCTTGAGTCCAGCACTTGCCCGAAAGCTCTCAAGCCAAAAACTTGGCCACGCCCCTCAGCCAAGTACTTGGCTCCACCCCCTCAGCTCTCTAGAGCCCAGTACGTGGCTCCACCCCCTGAAAAATATAAAACAATATCATTCCACACTAATACAGTAGACACCTTTTGGCAGGCTGGTGGTATCTGGTTCACTGGAGTTGATGGACAGCACGTCCTCGGTTCCGCTCTCGGATGACGCGTCTGACTCGTTCAGGCCGCTGTGTTTCGTCACCACCAACGGCTTCCTGGATTTTACACACGGTGATGATGGGAACAGTGTGATTAGCGTACACGTGTTTATAATACCACGCTGTCAATCACTTTTGCGTTAGATTTCGCTAAAACATCTGACCTTCTGGAACGAGCTGCCGAGCTTTTCGACTCTGAGGAGCTGCTGGGCTGCACACACACACACACACACACACACACACACACACACACAATACAGAAAAAACATTAACCCTAAACATTTAAAGCTCATTTAAAAATAAAAACGTTAAGTCGTTTATTCAAGTCTCTTATATAAAACCCTTTACTGCTGATAAACAACCTCAGTACAGTTCCAGAGTAATATCATTTAACACCCAGATAATTTGAAATCATGTATTTAGTTTATAACGAACAGCAGTCTGAAGGAGTACCTCTTTGGCGGCTTGTGCTGCAGCCTGTTGCTGCTCGATGAACTCTTTGGCCATCGCACCTGGAATAAGGATGAGGAATAAACTCCAGTAATTATACTGAAACACACTTTGACCTGTCCTCACCACACCTTCAAACACTCCACAGTTCTTCCAGAACGTTCTACACCTTCTTACAGAAACTTCGCGACTCAATTCATATTCACACCACAAAAACCCTCCTGGCTCATCCTTTTTGTGAGCTCAGATTGGACCTGGTCTCAGACGTCTGTCATAACTCAAGCATTTTAAACTCAAAGTTACAGACCCATTATCTTTATTTTTACAAGTGTGTATCTGCTTTTTTGTTCAGACCAGGTCTATAGTAATGAGTAACACACACAGCATCATAACATCACGTGATACCAGAAGCATTGTTAAGAACGTGTGTAAGAAAGTATTTCTCTGCTGCTTGTCCGTGTCTGCTGTGGCGTGTCTAGGAGCTTCGGAGCAAAGAGCAACAAACCACACGAGTCAAATCAAGTCTGGTTTATTCTTGAGTTGCTCAAAGTACTTAGTTTCACACAGGGCATTTATACAGTGCGAGGTAGGCATGCATACGTGCAAAGGGAAGACAACGCAAGTCGCATAGCCTTGAGTGCAAAAACAAGAATGCAGAGGTTGTGATAACAGGAACTGTGCCATATTCACACAGCCATAAACAACAGATAATGAGACAGTTTGGGGGAGACAGAGCGAAAATATGCTGAGTTGCAAGGTCGAATATCACACGTTGTTGTAGTCAAAATGGAGAACGGGAAAGTACACTTAGAGAAAGAACATACATTTTCACAACGTGGGAACAAATTAAAGACATGACTTCACGAGATACCTGAACACACACACACCTAAACATCTAATTATTTGAGCAACATGTACAGCAGTGCACTTTAAACCTATTACACGATTTTCATGGGACGGAGAACAAGTTCAAGTTTTTGAATATCAACTGATGATGAATATATTCAACTGATGCATGAACAAGGAACATCAGTGTAGCAGCTTTACGTTTAGCAGCAATTATAAAAAGCACACAAAAGGCAACTAAGGTAACTACACAAAGCTATAGATGTACATACACCTACAAACACACATCCTGTACATGCAAACACATACATCTACCCACACATTTGGAAACTTATACAGGGTGCCAGGCACACACAGGGTGAGAGGTAGAGCTGTTTAATTATAAGGTACACGATGCTAAAATGTTATAGGAAGTTCGAGACCTGCTCTAAACATGAGTAACGCACTTAGAGTAATATTGCACTGTCAAGGAAGACGGTCTGAATGATGGTTATTCAGTCAGTGTGTGTGTGTCGGTGGTGGGGTGCGGGGTTATTGCATGTTTAACAGCATGTGGGTAAAAGGTGATCTTGAGTCTGTTTTTGTTTTTAGTGTCCTGCACCTTTTTCCCGGAGGGGAGAGAGGAGAAAAGGGGGTCCAGGGGGTGTGGGGTCCCTAATAATTCCACTGGCTCTCCTCCAAAGTCTGCCCGAGTAAATGTCACTTAGGGAGGTGGTGTAGTTCCAATTACCCGCACTGCCGTCCTCACCACCCGCTGCAGGGCCTTCCTGTCCGCTGTTGAACCAGCAGTAGGTCAGGAGGCTCTCAATGGCGGAGCAGTAAAAGTTGGTAAGTAAGAGTCGGGGCAGACGGGCTTGTCGGAGCTTTCTGAGGAAGTGCATCCCCTTTGCTGTGCCTTCACCACCTGGTGGGAGATGTTCGTGGTCCAGGTGAAGTCAGCAGAGACTCCAAGAAGCTCAAAGCACTCCACCCTCTCTACCTCCTTATCAATATAGAGGCCAGAGTGGCCAGTTTGTTTAGATCTCCTGAAGTCCAGTATCATCTCCTGTGTCCTGGATGTGTGAAGGTGCTGGTAATTGTTGTTGCACCATCGCCGCAGATGCCGGACCTCCCTCCTGTAGTCTGACTCGTTATCTGTTATTAGACCAAGGATGGTGGCGTCGTCTGCGAATCTGACGATGGTGTTGCTGGAGTGAATGGGAGAACAGTTGTGTGTAAAGAGGGAGAAGAAGAGGGGGCCTTTATAAACATATTTCTTTCCGCAATCGTAACACATAGTCCGGCTGCACCGCTAGTTGTTTGTTAATGGAGTGTTGTAGCAGCTCCATGGCTAGCTTAGCATTAGCATAAACTGCGGTTCTAACTACAGACGTGAGCTCCCTCGGCAGGTAGAAAGGTCTACACTGTACCATCAGATCCTCTACGTCCGGAGTGAATATCTTTGGTCGTAGCGTTGGAGCACCAGCTGTTGTTAATGTAATCACACAGGCCTCCTCCGTGTTTCTTACTGGACATGCTGGGTCTGTCCGCTCTGAAGGTAGCATGGCCTGCAAGCTCAATCGTGGCGTCCGAGGTGAAAGTGTAAACCAAGTCTCAGAAATTACCGGAATGAATTCCCAGCTGCTATTATTGTCGTATGTGGAGCAGTAATTGTCCAAAACCCTGAATAGCTCGGCCCTGCTATACTGCACACGTGCAGCTGCCAGGGACTGAACACGGAAAAGAAAAGTACTCAACATAAAGAACGCTGCTAAAACACGAAGACTGCTGGGTAACTGTAGCTGTTGATTAACGTCATACTTTTATCAATTAATAGCCACTCTTTACTTCCATTTTTAACTCTTTACTTCCCGATGTCACCAACAACGCATCATCTTCTGACCGATCACAGTCCAGGACTCAGCGTCTTCTTACCTATCACAATCCTGAATACAGCAGTTATAAATAAAACACTTTTATAAAAAGGTAGAGTCAAAGAATTTAATTGTTGATGAAGCTCGTCACAAAACCCCCGGAATGGACATAACGCAACATGGCTCCCCTCTTCGTCTCAACCAATCAGCTCTCGGGACATGCATGACACATTTAAAAATTTGAAAGGACTGCACGTACGTGTGTGTGTGTGTGTGTGTGTGTGTGTCCACCTACTAGCTTTTGGCTTAAAAGTAAAAACTACTATTTGTAAAA
The DNA here is from genome assembly GCA_039654305.1 of Porochilus rendahli. Lineage (NCBI taxonomy): Eukaryota > Metazoa > Chordata > Actinopteri > Siluriformes > Plotosidae > Porochilus > Porochilus rendahli. The sequence goes on along the minus strand of JBCNYG010000005.1, from coordinate 27,679,543 downwards.
ACACTATTTGATTTTGTTAACTTAACCACACATTTTGTGTGTGTGTGTTTGTTTGTTTAGATC
>JBCNYG010000005.1:27645263-27655695 GCA_039654305.1 Porochilus rendahli | reverse complement strand
TATACATTAGTGATAGTACGGTAATATTAGATAAATATTAGTGATAATACGGTAATATAAGATATACATTAGTGATATTACGGTAATATTAGATAAATATTAGTGATATTGTTGGAGTTGCTCCTCACTGCTAAATGAGCCTTTGTTTAGAAAGAACAGAAAAAAAACCCAAACAAAAGAAAACAAACAGTGTGTGCCTAACTTTACCCAAACACTCGATTCTCCACTTAGATTATAATCGAGAAGCATCAGGTTACATGAATCTCTTTCTTTTGATTACAAACAGCATAAGAGTCGACTCAGAGAATTTCTCTGAAACGTCACAAAATTAAACAAAACAAAACATCACAAAACGAAACAATGTGAGAAAATCGAGATGAACCGAAACATGTGAGAGAGCTGCTACACACCTAAAGAAAGGACACAGGTGCAGGTCATCACTGTTATAAAATATTTATTTCAGTTCTTAATCTGTAGACAGCTTTTACCCCTCCCCCAAAAAAGATAAACAGACGACAATCAGCGAACAAATGAAGAAATGAAAATAAATAGAACCTGTAAAGCTTGTTTGTTTTTAAAGAACACGGTCCTCTAAATCATTTATATTGACCTAAATCAGCGTAAATTAAACCAATTCAGCACAAGTCTGGCTACGGTCTTGACTTAGAACACTGCACACACACACTGTATATGATATAACAATTATTCATTGATAGCGAGGTGGATATGGCAGAGTAATCCCCGAGGTGAATAAGTGATGTATACTCTGGATAAAATGATTTTTTTATCCTTTACTTTTAAGTCGCTCGTTGATTCATGAATTATCCGGAGGGGGACAATATTGATTTTCTGGAGATTACTGAGCGGACCAATCACATCACCCCATATACACTAAATAACGTTATACGGTTTAAAACACACATACTCCGAGGTTCTATAGTTTAAAATAAACTCCCATTGGATTTAATAACACTGAAATTAACGTTGGCACGACCCAAAATTAACTTGAAATATTCCTAATTTATTGGATAGTTTCTATATTCTGGGCTTGTTTTTGGTTACAGAAATATGCCACACCCCTTCACGCATCTCCTTAAAAGGCAGCTGAAGAATCCGGAAAGTGAATTTACATTACATTACGTAAGCTCTGGCGTCTCGGAATCAAAGGGGCTCTGCCACGCCTGCTGCGCGAGGTGTTCCGGCAGGTTTTTGGCGGATGTCGGGGTTCATATCCACGTCCGGTTTGATTTCATAGGAAATATTTCAGGACGCTTTTGTTTATGTTTATCGAATGTAAATTTGTGAACATGCATTACAGCCGTGGTGGAGACATTTTAATGTTTACATAAGTTCAAATAAGTCACTTACGATAAAAAAAAAGCATTGGATATAAAGTCAAACAAAGCTGATTAGCAATAGCGCGGAGTCTCAGTGCCTTTATTTACACAGCGTTATAAACCAAGACCGCACAGTGTTCCTGACCTGACACACACACACACACACACACACACACACAGAGCAATACGAGATTAGAGGAAAGTCAATCTAGATTTATACACGTTCCATCATAGTGTTTGGATTAGATGTTTTGAATGTTTCTGGTGTCCAGGTGGCTTTATTCTTAACACAGTGCTTAATATACTCGATCTTATTCAAAAGGCCGAGGAGTGACAGCGTACTCGCTCATCAGTTAGCGCTTAGCGTCAGGTAAAACCTCGACGCGGGGAATTCCTTTCATGTTTCTCTTCTCGAATTGGAACGAGAACTCGGAGTACGACGAACGGAGCAGCCGAGGACGTGAGGAAATCTGTAGAGTGGAACCTTCTGGTCATCCAAGAACCATGAACACATAAGAGGAGGAGGACGATGACGACACACACACACTCTCTTTCACACACACACTCTCTCTCTCACACACACACTCTCTTTCACACACACTCTCTTTCACACACACACTCTTTCACACACACACTCTCTCTCTCACACACACATCAATCCATCTGATCTCGGAGTTTAGCCAGCCTCTGAGAGAGTTCATCCTAGAGAGAGAGCGAGGGAGGGTGGTTAGTGTGTAACAGTGCATACTGCCGTGTGTGTGGTGTGTGTGTGTGTGTGTGTGGTGTGTGTGTACCTGCTCTGTAGATGCCACGCTGCTGGTGGCCAGTGTTCCTGTTTTTTCTTGTGGAAGCTCCATGTTGAGATCCAACCTACACACACACACACACACTTAATTTCGCTGTTTGTGGTGGTAATGGTGGGTTGTTACACTGTGTACACTGTGTGTGTCATGTGCGTAGTGCGAGTGTGTGTATGTGCAGTCTACACTTTCTCACCCAGCTTCATCTGCCATCTCCTGCATCAGACTGTCCACCTGATTCTGAAAAACCAAACACACACACACACTCCATCAGTCGGCAGGTCCGTTATGGTAGTAATTCTGTGTGTGTGTGTGTGTGTGTGTGTGTGTGTGTGTTACCTGTGGAGTTGTGAGTGTAGTCGTGCTGCTCATGCTATCCTCCATTTGTTGTGTCTGAACATCCAGCGTTTCAAACTGGCGCTCGAATTTGTCCATCAGAGCGGAAATCTGTCCAAAAAAAGCCCAAAACACCAGAATTACTCGACGACACGGCGACTCATGACTCGTTCCAACCACTCGATTCTACAGGATGAGATCTGACCAGTGAGACTGTGCCTCACCTTCTCCAGGTTCATGCTCTTCAGGGTAATATCCATCCCCTTCACCACTCCCGCCATCGATTTAGTCACCTGCAGAAAGGTCAGAGGTCAGATCCTCCCAGCATTCCCCTCTCATCATGGCCTTGGTAAGAAGTCTGCCTACCTTGTTCATAGCGACGGCAGTCTGCACTCTTGCCGCCACGGCGTCCACCCTGGCGCTCATTCTCAGGAAGTTCACGGATTGGTTCTTCTGCCTGATGGCGTTCTCGGCATGAATTCGCGCCACGTCCGTGTTACCTTTCTGAATCGCCTGGGCAACAAGACACAAACATGTGACCTACTTGGTTCCTATACAATTCCACAGATGAAAAATTCTCATCCTCGAACATCTCGTCTCACCTTTTTCACTTTGGCCTTCTCAGCTTTCTCCTCCTTGTCGCATTTTTTTGAGCTTCGCTGCAACTCTTTGGCTGCAAACTTCAGGTTAAACAGATGCTCTGTGTCCAGCGGTTAAGGTCGTCATACGAAACGTCAGTCGTACCTGACACAAATATTAACGAGTTCGCTGACGTACGAGCCTCACAGGCGGCCGCCATTCGAAACACACTTTTTTTTGGTTTATGACGATAACACACTTATCATGAACACATCCTACACATGAACGACACAATCTGATTGGCTAGTTATTCTGGGCGAAAGGACATTTGTACTCATTCAAGATAGTTTCTCGTTTCTGATTGGAGGAAATCCATTAAACAGTTCTTAGTATTCGTCGACAACCCTACTTAGCGAGAAAATGGCAACCCGGTTTCAAAATCTAACGAATTAAAGAGAGTAAAAACAAAACTCCAAGCAAGAAATATCAAAACTTTGGAATTGTTGTGAAATTAGTAAGAAAATCTTCACTGCAGCTGAGACCACACCGTAATTATGGGATGTCCCACCCAACCACTGAAGTGATGCTCCTCCGGGGCCTGACTCTGCGTCCCTGGGTATCAATAATGATTTCTCAGAAAGGTGCAGGAGTGTAATGCTTTGCAGGAGGGGTGTCCCAGGTTTATGATTATGTGACTCAAGTTGTGAAGATTGTAATTTAAATAACATATTTGAAGAAAGGTTTAGTTTTCATGGTCTGTTTTGGTATCTGGGTCTTCTGGTCGCCTAGCAACAGCATTTAATCGTTCCCATTTCCGGGTTGAAAACACAACTTCCCGAAGCACTTGAACGCACCACGGAGAGTCGCTTTCATTACCAGAAGAGAGAGTGACGCTTAGTTCAGCCTTTATTTTACTAGAAATATACAGCGGGTCCTTCAGGAGAGATTCGGACCCCCTATAGCCACACCGACTGCGAGTGAGAACTGAACTAACCTGTATCTCAGGTGACAAACACGTCACACAAACATTCCTGACTCACCTGCTCCAGCTTCACCTTCTACATCAACACTGCCACAAACCGGAAGTGGTGGTTGTTGTTTTTTTGTACGCTACATCCTGTACATTCTGATCGCTATATAGACACAATAAACCAACCAAAAGTCATCCTGTAATGTTACTCAGCAAAAGGAACGAGTTTAAAGTGTAAAGTAAATTAGTAGCGACAGTAAACAAACCCCAAACCGAGCCCTATTCCTATTAAACGGGGGATTTCAGGCTATGCTCCAAATCACACACTTCACCACTAACCCACGCGGGAACAGCTCCTTACTCACAGCGGTACAGAACCACACCGAAGGCCCGGATGAGTAGTTTATTACTCGGTTTGGGACGCACCCTTCATGTCTCCAGCTCCCCTCACAGGCCCGAAGGTTTCTCAGCACAAACCCGAAATAAAGGATACGATCAATGTTCGGCATGACGTCCCTCCGGTTCTAGAAAATTCCAAACAGAGATTAAATCTTTCCCAAAAGTTTGTTTTTGTCCTTCTTTTCCGCTCAGATTCTTCACAGAGCACCCGGTCGCGTCCGCTTCCGTGTTCGCGATCAAAAACAACTGGAATGACGACGCGGTCACGTGATGGGAGGAGCTACGGCGGTGACGTCAGGCGCTGCTCTGTTTATCGACCAATTAAGCCTGAAACAGGTATTACAACATCCATACTCATAGTTTAATCTCTGTGATTAGTGAAAACGGGGCATCAAAAGTTGCACTTAAAAAGTTTGGTGCTTTTATAAACAAGAACAAAAAAAATTTCCACTGTTTTGAACACCCCTCGGTGTGACGTCATCAGGTATCCTATCATGCTCACAGATTGCAAGCCCTCTGACGTCATCACCCCAGTTCTCTCGCTTACACGCCCATTTTATACACAATTTTTAATACCTGACTATACATATATATCATGAAGAATCTTCTCATTCTTACTCTCTCCACCTCTTCATGACATTTCAACCCCTCGCTATGACATCATCACCGCTCCTCTTCATCACCCCTCGTATTTCATCACCCCTTCTCATTTTTTGTTTTTCTCAATTTGTTTCCTTTGTTTTCTTTACATGGCGGCAGCACGGTGGTGTACTGCTTTGCACATCCGCTTCAATGGTCCTGGGTTCAAGTCCGGACTCGGTGAGGGCGTTTCTTGTGAAGTTTACATGTTCTCCCTGTGCGTGCATGGGTTTCCTCCGGGCACTCTGGTTTCCTCCGACTGTCCAAAAAACATGCACGGTAGTCTAATTGCCTTTGCTAATGTTGGCCGAGATTCGGCAAAAGAAATATTTTTTTTCTTTTTCTTTATTTATTACATCATCATTTATCTTCATTTTCATCAGTCTATCTGTTATTCTGTTTTCTTGTTATCTTCTGTTTTCTAATTTTTCTTTTCTCTATTTATGCCTCTTCTCCTCAGTTTTTTCTCTAAACTTAGCTTGGACCCCAAAATTGCTGCAATAAAACATGGCACCGTCTCAAAACATGATTCTCTTGCCAGACGAACATAATAAATGTATTCCAAACACCTCCATGCTGATACTTTCCGTTTTTTAATACATTTCATAGATATTTACATTTTTCTCTCAGTTTAAATATGAAAGAGGTCAAAACCATGTTTACGAAATTATAAAAAAAAAACACCATCAGAAACGGCATACAAAAAGGACACACACACACACACACACACACACACACACACCCTTCTCATATCAGTTCATCTTTCGTAACATGAACACAAACTGGTCCTGAAACCCTTCAGTCCGTTACATTTTGGAGAAACAGGAATAATAAGAAGTCTTTGGAGAGCGAGAGCCTGGAGTGGGAAAGGTGGTAGTTATCTCAACACATCGAGCAGAAATATGAGGAGATCCAATTCTATTGCAATTACAGCCATCACTACTGATGAATATCACAGTTCTGAACATGTAGCTCGAATATCCATGTTTAGTAAATGTACGATGGAGGGAACATTCAGGAGGGAACATCACGGTGGCAAGAACGCTGACAGGACAGAGATGATTATAAAACAAAGAAAAAAGGGAGAAAAAGAAAAGACAGAATATAAGCAATGAACAATCATATCCGGAGGTACGAGCATGTTCAAATTACTGTTAACTTCCATAACATAAATAAATAACAGTAATAACTTAAAAAAGAAAAAGAAATTTGTGAGGTTTCATTTTTCTGATATTCTAATCTCACAATATTGGCAAGATTTTTATTTAATTGTGAAATAAACTCATTAAAATATAATTTATTACAAGTCAGGTGGCTCGGTGGTGTAGAAGTCAGCACATCCGCCTCACAGCAAGAAGCGACTGGTTTCGAGTCCCCGTGACGGCTTGGGGTGTATCTGTGTGGAGTTTACATGTTCTCCCTGTGCTTGCGTGGGTTTCCTCAGGGTACTCTGGTTTCCTCCCACAGAGATGCACATTAGACTAACTGGATGTTCCAAATTGCCGCTATGTGTGTGTTTAAATGGCTGTGCGTGTATGCTTTGGTCTTGTGATGGACTGGAGTGCTGTTCCTGAGATAGGAACCAGCTGCCCCACGTCTCTAGTAGGATTAAACAGCTCAGCGAACGACTGAACGATTAGAAATCATCCTACTTTACGCTGTTTTGCTGAGAAAATGTCACAAGTTCTGTGATAAAATTAAGTGAGAAAAATATCGCGATTGTGGTTTGATTTGTTTTTCTCAGACGTTTCCATGATGGACCTGAAGGTGCTTCGCAGACAACCAATAGCATCGCTCCATCTGCTCAAACCTGCCTAGCAACATTGGCTCACTGTGTGGATTTCTGTTTTTTAAATGTATCAATTATAATTTGTCGTTTTGCCCATTTGCACATCAAATAATTTGTAGTCATGTGTTTTATTCGATCAGCCAATCATGAACTGGATAAACACATTAGAGGTAATAATTGCTGCACTGATGTCAATAGCTTGTTTCGGTAATGTTTCCAAACATGTACAGTATAAAGCTTTAAACCAATTGAAAGCACATGATTGGATGATTAAACGTAATCTCAATTTCTCAGACAAACGCCCGAACCTCAAGGTCATAACGATTACACATAAAAAATTTTTGATTACTCAGAAATGAAAGAATATGATAATAATGCTAAGGAGCAGTGAATGTACCACTGGGATGTCAAAGAACCTCTTAAATAAGAACGTTTTTAAACTGTCACACCCACAGACCCCAAAAATGAACCTGCTGATCAATAGGAGTCATCATTTATTAAAAAAAACAAAACAAAACAAACAAAAAAAAAAGAGCTCTGCGTGAACTCATGAGTCTTCAGATTGGCACCACTTCCTGCCTGCAGAGGAAATGAAAAAGATAAAAAAAGAAAAAAAAAAACACAAATTCAAACCCACCAGCAAAAATAATTATAGTTATGATGTTTTGAGCTTCCCCAGCTCTACCAATGAGGATCCAGGTTCTAGAGCCCACCCACTTTATTTCTGTCCAATCAGCTGCCGTGACATGTGCAAACATCATTGGATCGGTTTGAGTTGATACGTGTGAATCACAAAGTGTGTAAGTGAATAGTACAAATATAAATATACTCCATTGTAAAAACAGTGTGTGTGCAGACACTCGGTGTATCGATGCTCTTGATGCTCATATGGGCAGGAAGTCAAGGTTCATGACCTGGAAGTAGTTAATGCATCTTGGAAGATTTGAAAGGGGAAAAAACAAATGCTAGTACTTCAGCATAGAGATAGAGAGAGAGAGAGAGAGAGAGAGAGAAAACAAACAGTTGAACAAAGGAGGCAACTTGAAACTACCCCAAAATATACAAATTTCCTAATATGGAAGGGAAAAAACCTTTGTTCACACCCCTTTTGTTACAGGAAATTAAAAATCAGATTTTGTAAAGGGTACGTGCAGAATTTAGTTGCGTAATCAGCATCTAGAGTAGTGTGACAACCATTAAAATTCCTCTGAGGTTTTGACCAATCAAGACGAGCTTCTTCATTTGCCTGCATGGTAAAAAAAATTCGATTGGTTATTTTCCTCAACTGCTCTTATAGACCCCCAACACTGCCTGCCTGCTTTCACTTCGGCGTGGGACGTATCCCAAATCAAGTGAGACGTGGTTTCAAATACAGCCCAATAGGTTTATTTTGAATGTAATACTGAATATTTTGTGGCTTATATTTCAATTATCAAATTGATTAAGAAAATGTTTCCGGAAAGAGAAATCACCTCAGATTAATGGCGTCGCTAGGTTGAATACACTCTGCATAGCAACATGGATCTGATTGGCTGAAACACAAAGTGTAATTTTAGATGAAAAATGTTATAAACTGGTTCCTTTTAATACTTTTACACTTTTTCTTTTTAAACATAACATTTTTGACTAATAGCGAAGTTTAATGGAATGAAATTCGGGATGTAGCATTTACACGCATTACATTAATAAAAAGTTATAGCAAAATCTAATTTAATCAGGAAGGTAAGAGATAATTAATCAAAGACACTGTGTTCACAACCAATCAGATCACTCTGTCAGAACAAATCTGCCTGGCAACAAGTAGCTGATTGGATGTTTGCTCACTGTTGTGTTTTGTGACTTATTTTGTCACCTGGACTCCTGTTAAACTGTTTGACAGAAAAAAGAAGAAGAAAAAAAGTCGAGGAGGAAGGAAGAGGGCAAGAGGATCCAGGAGAACAGTCAAGTAAACGTTTTGTGAAAATTAGCGACAGCTAGCTTGAGGGAATGAAAAATCTTGGGTCGCATCCCAAACCAAATATAGAATAAGTGTATCAAGCTTTATAGGGACACTTAAAGCCACTATTCTGAATGTTCGGTACAGCACGAAGCAGTTTGGGACGTGCACCTTTAGCTAGCTGGCTAATGTAAAGGAGAGATACAGAGAACAGCACCATCATCCTGCGTGCAGTGCAGTGACTCCATTTAAAAAGCACCATGTTGGCAAGTGAAGCCTGAAGAGAAGATGTGTGTGTGTGAGAGAGAGAGAGAGAGAGAGAGAGAGAGAGAGACTCTCAATGCTCTGGCCCGCTGTAAGGCTGATTTGGTTCGTCGGACACCAGAGAGAGACAGAGTCAGCACCATGAGCTCCGGAGGCGTAATCAGAAGTCTTACTAACAAACAAACAAACAAACAAACAAAAAGGAAAAATCTGTACATTATAACAGCTACAAAAAATCCCTGCAGTATTGCCGTAGTGAAGTTCGAATGTCTGAGGTTGCTTAAAAAAAGGTCCAAAAGGTCAAAGGTCAGTGTGACCACCCCATCAGATGGCTGACCCTAGCTCGCTCGGTCATGCGGCGGATCCTTCCAGAACGCGACGTACCGAGATTAAGCGGGTCAGCGGCGGGTGTGTCGTCCTCCGAGTCGTCGTTATAGACCACGGTCCTTCTCCCTTGGTTACGGGTGTTTACACGCCCCGATTTCACCGTCCTCTGACCTGACTTTTGACCTCTGGCAGGAAGCTGAGGTTGTGAAATTGTCTCCTCTTCCACCTCACAGTCCTCCTCCTCTTCCTCTTCTTCTTCTTCTTCTTCTTCTTCCTCTTCATCCTCCGGCTCCTCCGGCTCTTTTTCTTCTTCTTCTTCTCCTCCTCCTTCTTCTTCCTCCCCTTCAGGCTCCTCCCCTTCTACCTGTTCATTGTCCTCGTCCTCATCCTCGTCCTCACTCGAGGCTGCTTGGACCTGGGGCTGTTCCCTACGTGCGCGTTTGAGGAACTCATTCGTTTCTTCTTCTTGTCGTCGTCTTTTCCGTTTGGCGTTTGAAGCAAAGCTAGCGACCATCTTGCTTTTGCGTGCCAAAGAGACACGTGAAGCTTTGCTGTAGTCGTGGTCTCCGCCCTCGGCAAAGCCGCCCACGTCAGCGTCGCTCACTTCACTCTCGGAGGAAGAGGAAGACGAAGATGATGACGAAGAAGATGAAGACGATGATGATGATGATGAAGATTCTGAGCTGTTCGATTCTGAAGTGTCTCCCTGACCTGGATGTCTGCGTGACCTTCGACCTCCGTTGGTCAGCGGCCCATTGCAATTAGCCTCTGCACACACACACACACACACACACACACACACACACACACACACACACACACACACACAGATTTACATAAACATTATTACATTCAACATATTAAATGAAATTTTAACCACCGAGCAAAGTGGAAATGTGACATCGTTTTGTGTGTGTGTTTTTTTAAGAGAGAGAGGTGGGGGGGGGTGTAGAGAGGGCAGGAGAGAGATTGAGAAATAGAGATAAAAAGAGAGAGAGTGATAGAGTGCAATAGACAGAGAGTGAGAGAGACAGCGGGGCTCAAGAGGGTGAGAGA
>JBCNYG010000005.1:27633756-27639118 GCA_039654305.1 Porochilus rendahli | reverse complement strand
AGGGGACACAGCTGTAGGTAAGCCAGCCGGGGATCCCCTCATATACACGCCCCGAGAGACCACCTCTGCTCTCCCTCCCCCCACACACACACACACACACACACACACACTTCCAAGGTGATGATTACATAAAAGCATTCTTGTTCATGTCAGTATGACTCTTACTCACTACAGTGCACTGTGCCTAATTAACACCTTCATGTAACCTGATGTGTGTGTGTGTGTGTGTGTGTGTGTGTGAGTTACCCAGGGTAAAAAGCTGGTCGATGGCGCTGATGACCCTCTCACACTCTTCATCACGTGTGTGCGCTCCCCACTCTCCGTCCTGAGGTTGGTACAGCAGTGCCTGAGACTCCTCCTCCGTGACTGGGACGCTGTCGCCGACCTCATCAGGAAGTGGAGCTGGAGACCGCCAATCAACAGTCAGTTTCACTGATAACAACGTTCAGACATGATATGGATGGGTTTCTTTATCTCACACACACACACACACACACACACACACACACACACACTCACCTTCATCAGGTATGGGCTCCATGTCCCATGGACTCATTTTCTCTCTCTCACTGTTGTCCCACCTGAAAGAAAAAACAACACAGAAAGAAACTTAAATGAACAATAAAGCAGAGCTACAAGGAGCGATGACAAGCATGCAGCAATCAGCGGGTGCCAAGCAGGCTCTAAAAGGTTTGATCCCCCACCCCACATACACACACACACACACCTGACAGCATAGCACTGGAAAAGGCTGTCTGGATACTCATGCTGGTACGGCTGCTGACTCTCCACTGATCCAAACCACCAGGCATCGTCTATAATACTTCTGAAACGCTGACCTACACACACACACACACACACACACACACACACACACACACACACAGAATAAGCTCATAAAATTTGCATTCCTGATAAAACCATCCCAGAGGAATGAACAACACTGTCATCTACCACACATGATCCATTCTTACCGGGTTGCCAGTTGCGTTCTTTGGCCTCGTTGTAAAACTGTTGTAGCACCAGAAAATCAATGACATCAGGCATGTCATGATACCTAAACAAACAAAAAACAAACAAAGAACATGATTGGGCGTGTGTACCCTTTGAGAGGTCTGACATCATTAGACGGGTTTCATTAGGAACAACGATGAGTTTGGTGTGATGTCATGCTGTAAAATTGGTTCTGTTTTTCGAATGGGATGATCAGCAGTGTCCTGATTTCATTTTACTGAGAGATGTACACAAAAACTGACAAGTGGAACTGAGCTGGGTGTGTGTGTACTTCAAGCTGAAGGACTCGCCAGTCATCTTCCCTGAGAGCGGGTCCAGGAAGGCCAGTTTGAGGCAGCACAGTGTGGGCGGACCCACCTCATACTTGATACCCACCACCTTCACGAATTCCTGATCCTATCACACACACACACACACACACAGTAACTTTGAGGCACTACATTCATGTTCAAGTTCAAGTTCAAAACAGAATCTTACATCCCCCCAATCCCCACCCTGAAGTGGGAGTGTGTGAAGCCCTGCTCATTTTCTAACAGACTGTAGTTCTGATTAAACATAACGACGTGTGTGTGTGTGTGTGTGTGTGTTACCCTGAGGTCCAGTCTGTTCCAGGGCTGTTTCTGAGGGTTAATGCTATAGGCTTTGGCACGACGCACTGCCCGAACATACGCCTGGTGACCCTGCCGGAAATATATCAACTACAGAGAGAGAGAGAGAGAGAGAGAGAGAGAGAGAATGTTAAAACTAGTCATGTACAATGGTCTGTGTGTGTGTGTGTGTTTGTGTGTGTGTGTTACCTCGTCCCCCATCTGAGGTAGGAATGGTGATCGCCTGGGTATCGTCTCCAGTATCCAGGGCGGGGGAAGACACTCTTCAAGCTCACCGGCAGGAAGTGTCTGTTGCGCGCACACACACACACACACATTTGAAGTTAATTTGAAGTGAATTTAAAATTAATTTAAAGCAAATGTGAAGTGAATTTAAAGTGAATTCGAAGTGAATTCAAAGTGAATTCAAAGTGAATTCAAAGTGAATTCGAATTGAATTTGAAGTGAATTTAAAGTGAATTTAAAGTGAATTTAAAAAGAATTTAAATTACATTTGAAGTGAATTTGAAGTGAATTTGAAGTGGACTTAAAGTGAATTTGAAGTGAATTTGAAGTGAATTTGAAGTGAATTTGAAGTGAATTTGAAGTGAATTTGATCTCCGAGAGCTCACCTTCTGTTTCGTCTGCTTTGATTTCTTTTTCTTCTCTTCCTCTGTCTCTTCCTCCTTCTTCCTCTGACGCTCCTCCCCCTCTCTCCGCCCCTCCCCTTCGTCCTCCGAGCCGCTGCTCCTGGCGATACGAGCCGGCCTTCTGACTGGTCGTTTGGGCGGCTGGAGGTTGATCCCCGCGTCCGCCGTCCAATCGGAGTACTCGCTGGAGGAGTCGCTGGAGGACAATGAAATGAAAAAAAGTGATGTCAGCTGGTGGGTGGAGCACTTTTAATGCCAACATCTGAGCACGATGACAAAATGTTATGATGGGGGGTGTGGCTTAAGATTCTATGAGCAAACGAGCATGATGTGATTCTCGCAGACCTCGAGCTGCTGGCATTCTCCCACTGAGCTTCACCTTCAGAGGATACGTCACTGTTCTCATTCGGATCCTCCTCCTGCTACACACACACATATACACACTACGATTAGCACAGGAAGTGATGCGGCACAACAGGAAGTCACTTCACGGATGTTGAATAATGAAGATATTCAATTCCCTTCACCTCTGCCTCGCTGTCTGATTCGCTGAGGCTGTTCTCCTGAGTGTTGGTTAGCGTGCGGGCGCGCCTCCTCTCTCGCGCAGACCGTGTGTGATACGCGTGTCTTTTCTGCTGCTGTTTCCTCTGAGGTCTCCGCAGAGGGCGCAGTGAGATGTCAGTCGACTCCGTCTGGAGAGAAACAACACAGTCACGAGAAAAAAATTAGAAGATTACAGGCGTAAAAGCAGCGTGAAATCAGGCAGTGTGTGTGTGTGTGTGTGTGTGTGTCTCACTCGTGTGGCATGGGAAGGTTTTTTCTTTCTCTCCATGTTGTACAGAGATCGCTCCAATTCTCCTTTAGCCAGTCGACTCTCCTCCATTACCCTAAACACACACACACACACGATTAGATTTTCCTCCCAATAAGGAGGTTCTACTTTATGACTTCCTGAAGAGACCTGGATGAGTCGCACCTCAACACTCCCGAATGGATTTCGTTTACGAGCACGCGACGACTCCACGCCAGCAGGTCTCTCTCGGTGGCCATCTGACTGCGGGGCGCGTTGTTGTGCATCTGACGAACCCCTTCCACCTGACCGCTCCTGCGAAGGCCGACGTTAGGGGGTGACAAAGGACCGTCGGCTGCTTCGTCACCTAATCAACAATCACACATATACGAGCCTCTGTGGATGGTTTGTTGCTATAGCAACGGCACGGAGCGTCGATATAAACCCAGGGTTCCTACCTTCAGCCTGGTTTCCTGAGTTCAGTCTCTCGTCTTGCTGGTGCTGAAGTTGGCGGATCAAGCTGTCCAATGGGCTTTCTTCCTGACCCTCATCTGCTGTCTGCTGGCCAATCACCTGCTCCACCACCTCTCCGTCTCCTAGGTGACAATGGGTTCAGTCGATTCACACACGTCTCAAAGTCTCACGTGTCTCAAACGCTCACGGATGGCTAATACTCGCTAGCTTGATCATGACGGTGTACCGTTAGCCATGTAGCCCAGCTGAGGCACCAGCTGCTCCTCTTTGCAGTTCTCCCGGCCGGGTACGAGGCGCTGGAATCTCGGAGGGTGCGGATTCCCGTCCACGTCCACGAGGAACGGCGGCGGCATGAGGTGCGGCGCCTGCTGCGTCTGCTCGTCCAGAACGTAGTTATTGGAGTCACGGATCAGCGGGCGGAAATCCGTGTGGAAGAACATCTGATCTGGAATCTGAGGCGAAAAAGAAGAACAGGAGGGTCACAGCGTTTACCGCCTTGGGTTTTAAAGCCCACACATCGCCTGTCGCTTGTCAATCAAACACACGCAGGTTCACCTTCTCGTAGGGTTGGCTGCAGCCGAAGCCGAAGATGAGTAGATGGCCGTGTGAGTCTGTGCATGCGAAATGCTGACCGTCAGCCGAGAACTTGCAGTCGAACACGGCTCCGTGCCCCTGACCTTCAATCTGAGAGAAAGGGGGGGAGGGGCTCGGCCATTAGTGATGATCGTATCAGAACGCCGTAGGGACCCTGTGTTAGCGACTCTCTGACTCACCATGTTGAAGAAGTTCCGAATTTTGTTGCCTTTGCTGAGGTCCCAGACGTAGATGTTGCCATCGTGGCCAGCTGACAACATGATGCGCCAGTCGAAGGGGTGGGGCTCCAGGACAAAGACTTCATCGTCATGGCCCTGTAACCAATCAAATCAGAGGGTCAAAAACATGTTCCTATTGATGTAATGGCCTGCACACACACACACACACACACACACACACACACACACCGAGAGCACATGAAGCAGCTGGCCATTTGTGGAGCTCCAGACTTTGAGGAGTAAGTTGGAGACAGCAGTGACGACTGTTCGATCACTGCGATCCCATGCTACCATGGTAACCACCAGCTTTGTAGTCTTATCCTCCCCTGATGCTACAGTGCTCCTGTAACACACACATATACACACACACACTTTAAAGCCAGCTCAGCATTTAGCACAGGGGAAAACGTTATAATCTTCAGGATGTGCACATCAGCATGCATGGCCAGCAGGTGGCACTAGTACATAAAATCCATTGAACACGTATCCAAGTTACGAAGGACGTCACTGATCTGGAGTTATGATAATCAGACGATGGCAACGTGGCGCTTAATCTCACCCAGGCAGTCTGGTGCCCATGTCGAGCACTACACTCTTCCACTCCTGCTGCTGGTAGTGCCAGATCCGCGCCGTCCCGTCCCGACTGCCGCTCACAAAACGCAGACTGAGCACAAACACACGCACGTGTAAATAACAGAATGAACGAAGGGTCAGACGGTGACGATACACAAAGGAGAGGAAGGCACAGGGATCTCACCTGTCGCAGTTGTTGCAGAACTGAACGATAACGACTTTATCCTGGAAACAACACAATTATTTTATACTTTATATTAAGAGAAGAAATTAAAACAATTCAAAACGGCTTATGGGTGTGGCCTCAGTCTTAGAGAGGTGGGTGTGGCCTCAATGATGCTCATTTTCAGTCAAGGAGGTGTGGCCTTCTAACTTGAAAACAGTTTTATTGTTCCTCTCTCTCGCTGACATGTAAACAGTACATCCTCTTTACACACCATTATTCATCTATCTATCTATCTA
>JBCNYG010000005.1:27628756-27631256 GCA_039654305.1 Porochilus rendahli | reverse complement strand
TTGACAAAATCCTGAAAAACGTTGTAATCAAACCCCCAACACCGGGGCTCGCGCAGCTCCCTCCCCACACCGAGCACATCCCGAGCGCGTGTACAGAACGGGAGGTTTAATATAACAATAAAGAGAAATAAAGCGTGTGTGTGTGTATGTGTGTGAGGGAGAGAAAGTGATGAGAGGCGGATTGGATTAATAAAGTTGTGTTTATTTTCTCACCCAATCCTGGAAGTTTCTCCTGTATCTGTTTCCGTCCCAGCTCCAGCGCTCAGGGATGATCTGAAACACCAACATGTTATTCACACACACGGGCAGGAAAACACACACACACACACACACGGGACTTGAGGAAAAATCCGTGTGTGTGTGGAGTGTAAAAAACCCCGAGTCAATATTTACACCCAGAAAAACCTCATCAGCAGCTTCCTCTCAGTACGACATGACAAAGCTCGCGCTCACCTCGTACTCCTCCAGTTCCTCGCGCAGAGTCTGAGGAGAACAGCGAGTTAGCTTAGCATAGCCTAGCACACTCCCTCACAGTGTGGAGTAAAACCCACTCACACTTCACTCCTCTTCACTCATTCACCATTTACCTGTGCTGACTTTTTGCAGGGTCCCGACTGAAGAAATCTGACGATCAGGAAATAGAGTTCTGCAAACGACAAGCAAAGCCTTGGGTTAGCCTAGCCTAGCTTAGCCTAGCTTAGCAGCTAAATAAAAATAACGAAATGTTAATGTGTAGTATGTGTCAGTGGTTTAACAGAATACGAAATGAGCTTGTTTGTGTCATTACGACGCGCACCGGCTTCTATCTGCGAACACTGTTCCGTCGCCATGGCCCCGGTTCGGGCGCTTTAGCTTCAGGTAGCCTGAGGTTAGTCGGCTCTTTTCGGCTGGGGGATTTTTTTTTTTTGCTTCAGCGGCCCTTGTTGAATTGTTCCCCCCACCTTTTTCCCTCAACGTGCGCCGTCTAGCGGCTGATACTGGTATTGCGTGTGATAACCACTCGCCGCCGCTAGGTGGCGGAAAAGAATAGTGGCGACCAAAGAAACAAAACACAGACACATAGGCAGGTGATTTGAAAGATAAACAAAATGGTGTTGGTCATTTCATATCTGTAGAGGGCCTAAGTAACGTCCACATCATTGGACCTTAACACAAATATATTGACAGTACTCAAAGGAAAATCCATCAATCCAAGTCCTGGGTCTTTGTGGAGTTTACATCCTCTCCCCTTGCAGACGTGGGGTTTCCTCCGAGTACTCTTTTTCCTCCCACAGTCCAAACACATGCACGTTAGACCGAATAGTTGTTCCAAATTGATCCTTTGTGTAGTACTGTATTATGTAATAACAAGAACTATCTTATTTTAATGTGAAAATATCTTGTTTAAACTTTGAAAAACAACTTGAACAATAAAAACTTTTGATGTTATAACATGACCCTCGTCACTTTTCTTTTTTGGCAATAATGCACTTTTGTACCATTGCTGCATGCCATGTATAAACTTTTCACTTTTTTGTTGACACTGACTGGTTACTGTACTATACATGAATGCCATTTTTGTCTCACTGAATCCTACTGTGGAGGTAATGGTTTATGCAGACGCGGGTTTTTAAACTTGTATAAAGATTAAATTAAATTAATTGTGGACACAGTGTAACATACACATTCTGGACTTACTGGCTTACAAGTTGGACATAATTTTACAGTATTTATGAAACGTGCTTTCAGGGAGAATTGATGCTTTTCATCATTTTCTTTTGAGAGTTCAGTCAGTGCCTGCTAATCCATATAGCAATTCACAGCAAGCATGAATGGGGTTGGTGTGGAGCGCTGCAGAGCTTTCAGATGTCTGATACAAATATCCAATTCCTTTTTTAGGGGTTTAACAAAAATGCCATATAATAAATAACTTATTAACCTTGTTATTGCACCGATCCTGCTTTCACTTGGTCAATATCAAAGCCACAGCCTGTAATTTCCTTGTACTGATCTCAAACTCTGTTAAAAAGTAGTGTGTGTGTGTGTGTGTGTGTGTGTATAGCTGTGATGTTTTATGGCCAGTTCTATCCATTTCCAAAATGGCAGATCTTGTAGGGTGTATCTGGTATGGACCAGGGAAGAGTGTCATGGGTGTTCAAGACTGAGTGATGTGCATGAGGAGTGAAGGCTAGTACATCAGAACCCACAGAAGAGCTACTGTAACACAACCTACAGAAAATGTTAATGCTGAATATGACAAAAAGGAAACACACATCGCAATATTATTCATTCGATCACTTTCTGAAGCACCTTATCCTAATTAGGATTAAATCTCTCAGACACTGGGCGAGGGCAGAGTACACCCTGGACAGCTCGCCAGGCCACCGCAGGGCAATATTATTATTATTATGACTATTATTATTATTGACATTGTTGTTATTATTATTATTATTACTATTATTATTATTATTAACATTATTATTATTATTATTATTATTACTGCTACTACTAATACTACTAA
>JBCNYG010000005.1:27610898-27628656 GCA_039654305.1 Porochilus rendahli | reverse complement strand
TTTGGAATGAGAAAAGTAATAGCATACATGTCCTAATTGAGCTGTTGTTGAACGTTTTGATGTTTGAATGACGTTTCTACGATGAAAAATGTGGGAGTAGATACTACTACTACTACTAATAATAATAATAATAATAATAATAGTAATAATAATAAATATTGAGAAGAAAATAGGTTTGAATGTATTCAGCATTCACAACAATTAAATGATGAAAAATAAAAAGTCAGAGAAGATCTGGTGCAGAGGAAAAGCTTGACAGAAATAAAGGAGGTCCATTTATCCCGTGAGATTGATTATAAAGAAATCAAACTGATGTATATGAAGCGATATGAACAGTAGGATGTGGCTGATTGAGAACGAGAAAGCTTGGTGGTTAAAGTGTTCAGCATTCAGAAATGACTTCAGAAAGGTCACATATCAGTTAAATGGCAGAAAATTTTAATAATTTCCTCTTTGAGTTTGTTTGCTTGTTTGTTGCTTGGACATTTCCCTGTTCAGGTTAATGGGTTACTCAAATTTTTCCGGTCAGACCTGTTTTCCTGAGCTGTGCGTCCTTTCGGTAAATCAAAACACCGTATTCAGAGTAAAGATAATGGTATGTTACTTCAGAGTGGGTGTGTGTGTTCCTCTGGATGTTCGGACAGCTGAGTCACTGGGTATCTTCAAACGACTGCTAAAAACCTACCTTTTTCAGCAGTACTCAGACTAGCACTATTTTATACACACACACACACACACACACACACACACACACACACACACACACAAAAATAAATAAATCTGCACACAACACCTAGTGTTCTTGACTGATAGTGTACTTAGTCTGTGTCCTGACGAACCAGTATAGGAATATAATCACTGATAGAGACTTTAAAGCTCTTCTGTAAGTCGCTCTGGATAAGAGCGTCTGCTAAATGATATAAATGTAAATGTAAATGTGAATGTGTGTTTGTACTCACTATTCTTATTCATTTACTTATTTGTCCTCACCACACAATAGTTTCTGAAAGTATTTTTCTCTACAGGATAATATACCTGTGCTTCACCCCTCCCAGAAACAGGTAAACACTCTCTAAACACACACAAACCTGTACTGCTATCTTTCCAGGGACATTCACTGACCTCATGCAGTCCCTTACCCGATCCTTAACCATCACAGTCAAATGCCGAACGCCAACCTTTACCCCAAGCCTAACATAAACCTAATCCTGACGTTAAACCGAAAACGAAATCTTAACCCTCAGACAGCCACAACATCCTCACTCTGTTGTGTAAAATTGTATTCTGGCCCTTAATGGTCAGACATTATCCCTGTTTTCTGACCTTTATTTATCATTTCGGACGTCACTGGAAGACTGAAGTGCAATTCCTAATTCTACAAACTCCACAGTTCTTCAGGAAGCCGCTTCCCCCATGTACCTCCTCCTGAAAAACTGATTTTGAGTACATGCTCTGGACGGTCTGTTTGGCTTCCTCCTCCCATTTATGGTCTTTCTGCTTAATGCGGAAACTCTTCTCTGATTGTTCACCTTTCCTTTCAGTGTGCTGGGAAGCAGATCGGGATGGGCGGAGACACCTCTGCGCATGGAGGCTGGGGGATTGGGGGGCACATGACTTAAACATGCGCTAACCTCCTTATTTGACGCTCTGGCATCATCTAACATGGTTATTCATCACTGTAACAAGATTTGACAGTCGTATGAGTGGGAAAGGCGTCATTAGTTATATGTGCTTTCAGTTGAATCCTACTCGATTGATATTTCATGGCAGATTTTTACAGGGTAGGTTGCCAGCTCTTTTCTCCAACCCTCCACAGCACCTCCCAGGTATTCCCACACGGATTCCATCCAGGTACTAACCTCACTAAACTGTGCTTGGCTTCCAAAATGCGAGTCTAGGCCTCAGCAGGGTGAACAAAAAGTCTAAAAAAAAAAGCATAATATCTCCCGTTTATTAAGCAGAAATTTACACTCAGACACACTCAGATATAAAACAGTGTTTATAAGCAGTTGGAGAGGAAGTCTAGCCTCCCGGACACCAAGTAGGCAAGAAGTGAATATTAAAAAAATTCTGCCTCCCCATCCTGCTTCACAATGCATCCAAATTCACATCAGTTTGGTCCACCCCCTGAGTAAATAAAGTAAATAAAATCTGATGACACACCTGTAGATACACGGGAGCAGGTATCACAGAAGAGTAAACAGAGCAAAGTAAACAGGGATGTAATCCAGAAGCGATGCCACAGTCCATACAACAACTACAACCAGAAAGAACAAAATAAAAACTAAATAATAATAATAATAATTCATTCATTCAGTTTCTGAACCGCTTATACCTATAGGGTATAATAGGGTCTCGGGGAGGCTGGCGCCCATCTCAGCCGTCTCTGGGCGAGGGCAGAGTACACCCTGGTTGTGGTCTTCAGCCGCCAGACTCTGTACTCTATTACACAAAGCCCCAGTCACCCGATTCCCAGCATCCTGCACACTGAGCTCAAGCCCTAGGTTCTTACTTGTTTTAGTATTTACTTCACAGGAACATAAAAAACACATTAAAATTATATTTTATGTACATTTTTAACAATAATAGATGCAGGAGAGGTCCGAGTGTACGTGCGAGCAGGCGTCTCTTTAATGCTCTTTGGGATTTTTGCATATACTGCGTGGAAATATAAAAAAACCAATTTCTATAGTTTATTTTTACATTTATTAACCACGAGAGGCAGGTCAGGTGATTTCTGCACTTTGAGCCCAGTGAACTGCTGTGTAGGAAACGAGGTCTCTTTAGCCTACATTTCACACCACAGTACACAGTTACTTTGTACTACACAGAAAAACTAACTAAAACTAGACTTTTATGTTTAACCTTTCCTTTTTAAAAGGTGATAGGGCTGAACCAATTGACAAACAGCGAGTTTCCGTCGCTTTGATTTAAACATTATCCACTCAGAATAATTTTTAAACCAAAACTAGCAGACCAATCAGATCTTGATGTGTACAGAGGCTACTGAAGTTTTTTCTCGATTCATAAGCACATGAACAGCAATGCTATTGTGTGTGTGTGTGTGTTTAGTCGGCAGGATGTTATCACAACGACCATGTGGTTAGCTCCAGTGGTGTGGGAAAGAACGTTTGATCTAAAGATGATCGACAACATCTACAAACGTCAGAACATCACCGTGGCAACTACCATCTTCGCTGTGGGAAAGTAGGTCATAACACTACAGAACATTACCACATGCGAGACACTGACTGTTTGCTTGGCTAAGGCAGTGGATAATTATGGTCATTTGGTTCTCTGTTTCATCGTACATCCACACATTTCCTACATGACTCAGTTATCAGTCTGCTAATCTCTCAGATACTTCAGGAGTTAATCCGCTAACCATTAATAAACTGAAACAAATCATCAATTCCCTGCAGGTATGTTCGTTTCCTGAAGGACTTCCTGGAGTCAGCAGAGCAGCACTACATGTTGGGTTACCGAGTGCATTACTACGTGTTCACAGATCGCCCAGATGAGGTTCCCGTGGTGACGCTGGGGGAGGGGCGTAAATTGACCGTAATAAAAACTGCCAGCTCGAACCGCTGGCAGGAAATCTCCCTACGCAGGATGGAGATGATCGAGAAGCTTATTGAAAAGGGGCTCACCAACAAGGCGGACTACATATTCTGTCTCGACGTTGATTCCAAATTCTATGCTCACTGGGGAGCGGAGTCTCTGGGCGACCTTGTAGGTGTGCTGCATGCCTGGTTTTTCGAATCGTCTCGAAGAAATTTCCCGTACGAGCGGCGTCCTCAATCTCAGGCCTACATCCCCTTGAGTGAAGGAGACTACTACTACGGAGGGGCTGTGATCGGAGGGCGCCTGGAAAAAGTGCACAAGTTGGTGAAGACCTGCCGCATGCAGCTTGACGTGGACCGAGCCAATAACATCGAAGCGGCATGGCAGGAAGAGTCTCATCTGAACAAGTACTTCCTGTATAACAAACCCACCAAGTTGCTCTCACCTGAATACCTGTGGGACGACACAAAATGGAAACCCAGCTACATGAAAGTGGTGCGTTTCTCCCAGGTGGTCAAGGACTATGCTAAGATTCGACCCAACCCTTAATACACAGCCTACCTCAGCTCTTCGTCACTCATCTCTCCCCATTACAGCTATAATGGGTTTCTCAGAGAAGATAAACAAACTAATTTTTCTAATTCTATCAGGGCTTTTTTTGTGCCAGATAACCAACATCTGGCTGTAATGTCCGAATGAATTATTGACTGATTCATCTCATGGGTTTCTAGACGCTCTAATTCTAATACCAGAACACCCCAGGGGCGGACGATGTAACTGAGATGAACAAAGTTTTCTACCTGTTTATTCCCAATAAATTTATGTTTATTTTATGGAAGTGTGGAAGTGTAATTGATGAACGTATTCATAAGAGCAAGCAGGGTGGGTACAGTTTCGATAAACATTTTTAATTCTGTGGGTAAAAGAAAGACACGGGAACGTGTGTTAACACCGGTGGGAATAGAAGAATAGAAGTGAAGGATGCACCGAGATGACTACTATTATTCTCACGGTATATATGGCTCAAATTGGTCAGAAAAACTAAAATTGTCATTAAAAAGTTTGCATAAATTTGCATAAATATTGAATTGAATTATTCTATGTCAGGGTTATTATGATCTAATAACTTGCCTCGAGAGGTTCATTGAATTTTTTTGATAGACAGCCAGACAGACAAATGGATACTTTAATAATCTCAGAGGGAAATTCACCCTTTTGTTTTAGATAAATAGATGTTTTAATAGATTTTTTAAATAGATTTGCCGCACTCTTTGTGTAGTTATAATAAAAATATTTTTTAGGATCATTTAAAAACGTTTGATTTGGATTTATGCTCATATGAGGTTTATAAAATGTAATGTCCTGGGAAACAACAACAAGAACCACCCTGTTCACATCTATTCTTCACAGAAACACGGAGGGGAGAAGGATGTAAGTTGCCCTCTGTCGCCCCCTTGTGGAGGTTTAAACTTCTCAGTAGTACAATCCTCTTAAAACTTATTCTGCTTTGATCTGTTATATAAAAATAATGCCAGGTGTCCTTTTCATGTTGTTATGTGATGTGTGCTTGGATTCTTTTTGCACGAGTTTAAGACTGTAGGAATGGATTCCGTCCATCACACTTTAGTTTCCGGACATTTACTTGGCACACGCTGCAGCTGGGTCTTTCAAACTTGGTATGCTGGCTCGCTACTATGAGTGCTAATATGAGTTTATGTGTGAGTGACCTTGACCTACTTTTCAAGGTCACAGAGGCAAAAATATATATATTAGGTTTCCGGACATTTACCTGCCGCGCGCTGAAGCTGGGGCTTTCAAACTTGCTTGTTCTATACTGGCAGGTAATGAAAGGGTTCTTTCGTCGGGAGCGTCTGGACCCCGTAGATGCTTTTTGTTTGTTTAAACGTTAGCGCTGGTTTTCCTTTGGCTTTTCTATTTATAAACCTCAGTTCATTCAGCTGATTCCCTGCAGTCCGATAAACACTGACTCCTGTTTCCCATCATCTTGTTTCTTTGTGCATTTTCTGTTTTTCGGCTGGTTGCTTTGGGTTTTCTATCCTAATATTAGACATGTTGCTCACTCTAGCTACGTGCTTTCCTTTTATAAAACTCCGCACTTTCTTAGTACGGACATGGCTGACTAGTAACAACCAACATCTTTTGCCACACTGTGTAGGATTTCCTTGAAGAAGATTATAAACCTTTCCATGCTCTCACAGCTCTCGTTTCAGGGCCACATTTCCTTGCAATTAGCCAATTAAACGCCGGTTACGGTTTGGAAGGACTCTCTTTTAACTACAAAATAAGGGTGCACTCATACGACACCGTTCACGATCCCAATTTCCTCTGATGCAACATCAGAAACGATCAGGGAAATCTGTGATCATGATCAGCATCATGTGGGGTTTTTTTTGTTTGTTTTTACTTTTGTTTGCATTTGTTTTAGAAAGACAAATTACAGGGTAGTTATATGTCCACTACTGGGCAAAAAAACGAGCCTATTAAATATTTACATATTTGTAGGTATAGCAGGAAAAGTATGTAACAGTCAAGAATCCATCTTTACCAGTTAATGGTGATGGTTTGTCTGAACACCAGCTAATTTAATCAAAGAATTAGTTTTATGCCCAATAATCGCCACAGTCCACTAAAGCCTGGCTGGACTAGAACGACATCAAGCTCCTGTTCTGACCGGGACAGAGTCTAGATCTGAACCCAGTAGCGAACATCTGGGCATACAGCCAACATCAATTAGTGTAACGAAAGTTTAGTAACACCACTGAACTTCGGGAGGCTGTCGAGTACGAGTGGACGAATTTGGACATTTCCAGATACAGGAAGCTTTCACCTCGCCTTCCATGAATAATCATTTATCATTTATCCCGCCCTTCCTATCTACAACATACCAATAAAATATACCCTGCAGTTGAAATCGGGCTTGACGGATTGCATGTATTTATTTTGGTCATGTTTACAAAGCAGGGGTCTCCAACCCTGTTCCTGGAGATCTACCTTCCTGCAGTTTTCATCCCCAACCAAAACCTAACACACCAGGTCAGGGGTGCATGATTTGAGTTGGAGACAAAGTCTTCAGGAAGGTAGCCGGGATGGAGACCCCTGATGTAAAGAGGGACTACAAGTGTAGATGGAAATTTCATGATTGATTTTTTTGACTTTAGAAAAACGGTTCTGACTGACCCCACATTACTGCCGTAATTCTGACCAGTCCCACCTGCTCTCTCAGGAATCCTCGTCCCTCCCACCCGCTCCCGGCGGAGTCCTCGTCCCTCCCACCCGCTCCCGGCGGAGTCCTCGTCCCTCCCACCCGCTCCCGGAGGAGTCCTTACCGTCTTCACAGAAATTCTGAACCAATCGCTGAGGAAATCTTACAAACTTCTCCTGCTGCCACAGGAATCAGACCAACCCTGCCCAGGCCCACGTGTTATCGATGTAGACACTGTTCTAATAGCACCCACGACCCGGGAACTCAGAGGGGGTGGAAGACAGTTGTGGGTCCGGGAGGTCAGTGTTAACCCAGCTAATATATTCATTATAGAATTCCTACGGTGATCAGTTTTTGTTATTGGATTTAAATATATCGAACTCTGTGTAAGACGGGAAACTGTATTCTGGTCAGTGATTGGCCTTCTGGCAGCTATTTTATAGACATGCCCCTTATATGAGTAGAGAGTTACAAGTTAAGCTTAAAGGGAATGAACCTGACCCTCTTTGCTGGCTGAAGACAATCAGGGATAATTAGGGGAGGGATCAATCAATTTCTACATAGTTCAAAAAAATCTACTCTACATAGTTCATCATTAAGAGCCTTATTTTTTGCCAATAAAATCAGGTTAACTTTTAATTAAAAGTCCACGATTGTTACATCAGTTGGGTTTATGATCATATACAAGTTAATGGACAATAATTCATCTGAATAATTTGTTTACACTTATAGAGGTGATGAGCTACCGTTCTTGTTTCTTGCATGTATTTAAGACGTCACATCAATCACATCCCAAGAGGCCCAATAGTTAAGTTATTTATAAGAATAAATGAAATAAAACATGAGCCTTTTTGAGGAAAACTCCAATGATGGTTTTATTGAGTGAGATTCAGGGCACGCTACTTTTCCCCCCCACAAATTAATTCAGTGTTTAAAAAAACTCCCCAAAATTTTTCATTTCTTTTTAAAACCCCATAACTTCCAAAAAAAGGGGAAAAAATCTCTCCACAAAAGATGTTATTCCCACCCAAAGCCAAAACAATCCCAGTCTGTTTGTTTTTTTAAACATCTACTCCATTTCATCGTGTTGGTGCCGAGATTCATCCCGAAGCCCGGGTGCTAAACATCTACAGTCCTTAAACCAATCATCTTTTTTCTCTAAAACACCACATTTCCAAAGGAACAGCAAACTGGGCGAAAACGTCGAGATAAGAACGTAATCACTAACAGACACACACGCACCCACGCACACACAATTCAGGATCGGCGTCTTGAAATGAAGGACCGTCCATTAAAACAAAACTAAAAACACAAAGTAAAAGAAAAAAAATAAGAAAGAAGAAGAAGCGCCGCCTTTGCGCACCGCTCGTGTTGGAGACAACTTAGAAGACCCCCGTCTGAAAATCCCCTTCGTTCACGTTGGCGTTTTTGTGCTAAAAACCTGAACCAGTATTTACAAAATTGTTGATAAAAATATTTCTCTGGTGGTTTGTAGTGAGAGGGGACCGTCTGGGGCTCGGAACCTGCTGGAAAACAGGGGACGGGGTGGGGGGAGGACAGGAGGAGGGAAGAGAAGGTCGGATTGATGGGGAAAGAGGGGGTGGGGTGGGGGTTTAAAATGGATGGACGGGTGGGATGCTACTCGGCCTTAGTCTCCTCCTTCTCTGGCTCCGGCTCTGCCTCCGGAGTCTTCTCGACCTGCATGGCGACAGAAATGGACCAATCACAGGGCAGCCTGGATCACCTGCACCAATCAGAACGCTGCTTCGTGTCCAGAAGCAATTTCAGAAATTCTGCCTTCATTAAGTTGCCACTTCGGGTTAATAAATCATTTTCTGCTCCAC
This sequence comes from Porochilus rendahli, assembly GCA_039654305.1. Taxonomy (NCBI): domain Eukaryota; kingdom Metazoa; phylum Chordata; class Actinopteri; order Siluriformes; family Plotosidae; genus Porochilus; species Porochilus rendahli. The sequence continues at coordinate 27,620,025 of JBCNYG010000005.1, read as the reverse complement.
TGTCCTGGTTCTAGATGAAATGTTCTAGATCTTCCTTCGGAGGAAAATATCTCGGACAAAACTGACAAGAACTGACATTCACGAGGAATGTTTATATTCTCCGATTTAAGAAAAAAATACATAACAAAGTAAACACCAGCAAATATTACAACTTCTACCCCCGTCAGTCAGTTTCCTCCCAGCTGGATTTACTGCTCCGAACTCCACCGTGTTCTGGAGAGCCGGATTTTAAAGGGCCTAGTTTATTCAGTTCTACAGGAATTAACTCTTTATTTCTGCATTAATAATTATTCATTTATTCTCGAGTGTATAAACACACACACACACACACACACACAGAGAGTAATATTATTATAGTTGTATTTACTTTCACGTGTGATTGTTTCTTAGTGAAATGTTTCTTCAGACGTTTGGACGCCGTCAGTATCTGATGCGGTGGAAGAAATAAAACACAGTAAAGTATTGATTTGTGAAGAAAAGAATAAACTATTGAATCTCTCTGGATTGAAGGTTTAAATATGCATGTTTTATAGTTGTCTTCATTTCGGGGTTTTCTTCGGTACAACTTTTATGAAAATTAAATACTGATTAAGAAAAAAAACTTGATCTGCAAAACTTCACAAAAACAAACACACACGTCAATCAATCCATGTGGGCGGAGTTTAGGGGAAAGTCTGCGTTCCAATCAATTTGCTGGACTGAAGTGTGTGTGTGTGAGTGAGTGATTGATTCAACACCCTTGAGGTCATCACCACCGTGTTCAGGAGGTACAGCGTTTCAGGTGTGTTCAGATTTATAAACATGAAAAAAATCAAAGTGGATTAAAAAAATAAATAATTCATTTAAAAACTCCAGGTGCACATCAAACAAAAACTTGTTTTGGTACTGAGTGAGAGTGTGAGAGAGAGAGAGAGAGCGAGAGAGAGAGAGAAAGAGAGTGTGTGTGTGTGTGTGTATACCTCATTAGTCTTGGTCTCTCCATTTTCCGATTGGTTCTCCTCCTTGGTCTCCTCGTTCTTCGCCTTTGTCTTTTTGTCCTCCTTTTTATCGTTCACTTCCTTCTCTTTCTAAAAACACAAGACAGAGAGAGACAGACAGACAGAGAGAGAGACAGACAGAATGAGACGGGGAGGAAGGGAGAGAGACTCTCAGTGTTCAGCAGGAAGATCTCAGTGATGAGAGTTCAGTAGAATTTAAATAGAAATAATCCACACTGAGGTTCTTACTTTAGGTGTTTTCTTGGGTTTGGGTTCGGGTTTCGGAGTCGGTGGTTTCTAAAAAGAACAAAAATCATTCGTATAAATCCAAGAACAAAATAATCACGAGTGAGATTCTCTTTTCATCCCAAAACACGTTTCTACTGCGCTGGAGATCAGAGGGGCGGAGGTAACGGCCATGTTTAACACGCCCCTCCCGTGTATTTGGTCTGTGTCCGTGTTTACGCTTAGTGCATCTAATCGCTTCAGTCACATGACCAATCAAAAGTCCCCGTCCATAATAACCTGACTTTAATCTTTAATGTCTCTCTTTATCCCATGGACTCTTTTTACACCACACTCTCTCCTTTGCCCACCCTCCATTCTGGATTCTGATTGGTTGGAAAGTGTACCCGTTTCGGGCGAAGAAGGAGGCGGTATATAAAACGTTTTTGGAAGGAGCATAAAAGTTTAAGGCTGTAAAAGTTTCCCCAGAGTTTCAGGACAGAGGAGTTAAAACTTTTCAAACTTTAATTTTACAACAAAATCTATAATCAAATTCATAAAAAAAACTTAAAACCCCATTAATACACATTATTTTATTATAGGTACTTTATTCTCTGTGGGGTTTGAAGAAAAGTGCGTGGAGAAAAAAAAAAAGAGGTACTTACTGCTAATAACCTCGCGGACCTTCTCTGAGGCTGTTCTCACACACACACACACACACACACAGGTGACAACACATAACAGACTGTGAACTTTAGGAAAAAAAAGCAAAATAAAAACAACAACCACAAAACAACACTTTCTTGTAAACAGTTTGGAGAGAAAATGTGCCGGGTGAATTTCTTACCTCCTCCCTCAGGTCTCCATCAGTTCCCTACAAATAAACACACAAAAACACATCACAGCCCCCAGGGGTCTAAAATTACAACCCGGTCTCATCATCATCACGTTCAGAGGTGTTGATAATATCACAGAAAGTCAAAATTTTATTAATTAATAATCATTTAAAAAAGTGAATTAATTTTTAAACATAAAACTTGAAAAAATTATTACAAATTAATAAAACTAAATTAAATTGAAAATAATAATAAAGCAAATAAACTGATTATTACTAATGAGAAAAATATATGTAAATTAATATTTTGCACATTTTTACTAGGAACAATATGAATTATTATAAACTTCTATCAGGATGTTATTTATCATATTATTAAGATCCTTTTTATTATGCAATGAAGTCCCAGCTGTATACTATATTAATAATTTATGGAAGAAATTCATATTAAATAAGTTTAAAAAATTAATAACGTTTCCAAACTTTGAAAAATATTTTAACTTGTCTTTAAAGAAGTGCTTTCCGGGTCCAGTACTTTGTTGTGTTTGATGAAACCCTGGTGCAGGTTCTGTCTAGTATTACGGCTGCAATCCCAAACAGCTTCCATTCTGATAAACAGTGCGCGAGATGCGCTCAGATTACAGCCCCGTGTGCCCTCGGTAGGGTCCCTGTGTAGGCCGGAGTGAGTGGTTTGGAACTCGGGTATTGTGCAGGTATCTCGCGCGGAGACATTTCATTTCACTTCACAACACAACACACAGTAACTCGTCTATCTTTCAGGGGAGAGAAAAGGGGGAGGTGTCGTTAGTTCGCTATTTACTGCCATCTGGCGGTAAGAAGGCGCCACGACACCCCCCTGTCTTTCTTTACACAGGCGAACAAAGAAAAACGTATTAAAATTGCGCACCGGGGCGACCCTCTCCGAAGTTAATTGTTACACCTGATGAAAATAGAGGTCGCGAAGTATTTTTTCGTATCTTTTCGAAGCTTGTTGGGGCAGCAGCGCGTTTAAAACTCGGCGTTTTTGTTGTGTTGCTTCCTCGAGAGAAGAGGGGGGAGTAACATTAGCGTTACAGCATGGCTGCTGCGGCTACACAGGCATGGAGCTCTCTCAGCCTGACTCCTACCCACGGAGAGAAGACACAAAACCCGCTCCCTGTTCACTCCGGCGTCGAAAAAAAATACAGCACACATTCAGAAAAATCCCCAAATAAACCCAGGGTTAGCCGAAGCCCTCAGATGCTAGAAATTTCCAAAGGATCCTCGTATAAAAAGGAAAAAAGCCTCGCCGTCTCGAGGGCTTCCTAATTTCACGACTGGTTTTTAAGGGCAAAAGTATATCCGCATGCCGCTCTCGGCTTTTCTACATACCTTTCTCTTGGGCATGTTGGATAACTGTTTCTTCTTTTATGCAAAAACTGAAAGGTTGTCTGTTTTTGTGGAGCTATTTACAGATAGTTCACTGAGGAAAGGAAAGCCTGCCGACCGCTATTCACTAATTCTGTAGTAAACAGTGAAGCTGGGCTACATTAGAACCAGTGGTTGAATGGGGAGGGCGAAGGGGCGGAGCAAGTAGCGACAGACGCCTGGCTCGGCCAATCAGCAGCGAATTCAGTGTGCCGCAAAAGAACCATTCTGAACTCTGCACGCGGTTTAAGCGCGAAATCCTGACAGGAAGGAATAGGATCACGGCTCGCGCGCTGTTGTGATTCTTCTTCAGGCATTTCTCAAAACAAAAATTTCTCCAAAAAAAAGTATCTATTTTAAAAACTGTTATCACGCGACACGTTTTTAATATAATAAAATGTGTTTAAAAAATAATATATTAAAAAGAAGTTAAAAACAGAACCTTGTTGTCATGGCTACGACCTGTGCTCCATGGTACCGTACTAGTGCACGAGCTCATCATGATACATACAAAATGATCCATATTGTAACCTAAATACTTATTCACTCTTTTCACACGTTTGTTAAAAGTTTATCCTTTCTTTGCTGAAGCGGTTAAATCCCACCAGGGTCGCGGAGAGGGTGAAGCCTATCTCAGCCGATTGGGCGAAGACCGGGAATCGCCGATCTATTTCAGGGCTCACACACACACACAACCATTCACTCTCACTCTCTCTCCTAGGGGCAATCTGGAACAGCCAGTTAGCCGAATGTGCATGTCTTTAGACTGTGAGAGGAAGCCGGAAAAGTGCACAGAGTATTCTCCAAGCCCGTGACTCGAACCCATGACCTTCTTATTGTGAGGTGGCTGTGCTAGCCACTGCCCTGAGGTGTCGTCAGTCATAATAAACCAAAATCCAGTCAAAGCGCAGTCATAATAAAGCAGAATACAATCAAAGCACAGTCATAATAAACCAAAATCCAGTCAAAGCGCAGTCATAATGAAGCAGAATACAATCAAAGCACAGTCATAATAAACCAAAATCCAGTCAAAGCCCAGTCATAATGAAGCAGAATCCAGTCAAAGTGCAGTCATAATGAAGCAGAATCCAGTCAAAGCGCAGTCATAAAAAGTAAATAAATAAAAAACAAAATAATTTGATTGATTGATGATAATAAAGCAGGATCCAATCAAAGCTCAGTCATAATAAAGCAGAATACAATCAAAGCACAGTCATATTAAAGCAAAATACAATCAAAGCTCAGTCATAATAAAGCAGAATACAATCAAAGCGCAGTCATAATAAAGCAGAATACAATTAAAGTGCAGTCATAATAAAGCAGAATACAATCAAAGCACAGTCATAATAAAGCAGAATACAATCAAAGCACAGTCATAATAAACCAAAATCCAGTCAAAGCACAGTCATAATGAAGCAGAATCCAGTCAAAGCGCAGTCATAATGAAGCAGAATCCAGTCAAAGCGCAGTCATAAAAAGTAAATAAATAAAAAACAAAATAATTTGATTAATTGATGATAATAAAGCAGGATCCAATCAAAGCAGGATCCAATCAAAGCTCAGTCATAATAAAGCAGAATACAATCAAAGCACAGTCACAATAAAGCAGAATACAATCAAAGTGCAGCCATAATAAAGCAGAATACAATCAAAGCACAGTCATAATAAAGCAGAATACAATCAAAGCACAGTCATAATAAAGCAGAATACAATCAAAGCGCAGTCATATTAAAGCAGAATACAAGCAAAGTGCAGTCATAATAAAGCAGAATACAATCAAAACGCAGTCATAATAAAGCAGAATCCAGTCAAAGCACAGTCATAATAAAGCAGGATCCAGTCAAAGCACAGTCATAATAAAGCAGGATCCAATCAAAACACAGTTATACCAAAGCATAATCCAATCAAAGCAGAGTCATAATAAAGCAGAATCCAATCAAAGCAGTAATAAAGTAGGATTCAATCAAAGCACAGTCATAATAAAGCACAATCCAATCAAAGCGCAGACTTGTTTAAGCAGAATCCAATCTAAAAATCTGCTGTTGAAGAATTCAGTCTGGTCATAAACCTGTTAAAAAAGCATCGAGCTGTTAAATCAGAACCCTGTCCAGGTGCATAAATGTCAAAGCAAAGTCTGATAAGTGAGGAGCTGGTAAGGTAGAGTTTAATCCGATCTCGGAGCTGTTCAGAACGTTAAGTCCAATCTGAGGTTTAAGCAGAGCGATGTTTTTTGGCTGTTGAGAGATTGGAACTCACTCATAAATGCAGAACTTTAATCACTGAACTCCCGCTTCCTGATTTCAGATCGCTGCAATACCACTGTTGGAAAACCAGAGGTCTTGCAGTGTGGGAAATCAGTTCAGCACATCTGCCAGTTTTCTACTAAATGTGTTTCCAGTGTAATCACGTGAAACCTCCAGCAGTTATTTTTCTATTTGTGAAATAAAACTAGAGAAAAAGAAACAATGCGAATCCAGTGATGCAGGTAAACATATTGAACAGTGTTCTGGAGGAACTTTGGCTCGATCTTCTGCACAAGCAGTGTTAAGATGTAATAGTGATCCATGATCTTCACCTCATTTTACAAACAGTGGCTCATTTATATGTGTGATGATCGACTGGGCAAATCTACCACTTTCCTTTTCTTTTGATAGAATTTTAATAATTGAGGATCTCGTTTGCATTATGTTGTTATTGTTGTATTTCTGGAAGGTCCACCCCGGGCTCATCCTCATCCTTATCCTCCTGTAGTGGATGGCAATTAATTATTTTTTACATATTTCAAGTACATGCCTCCATTCCTTTCAACCTTCAATAATGTGGATTCAAAGAGAAACAATCTCTTTGCACAATGCTACCAAAATACTTTTGAAATTTACTGTAGTGGTGGAATTCTTAGGGTCATTCTACATTGCCTGTGCTCCCACTACATTCCCACCTTATTCCCTGTACTCCCACTGCATTCCCACCTTATTCCCTGTACTCCCACTGCATTCACACTACATTCCCACTATATTCCCTGTATTCCCACCTTATTCCCACCTTATTCCCTGTACTCCCACTGCATTCTCACTACATTCCCACTATATTCCCTGTACTGTCACTGCATTCCCACTACATTCTCTGTACTCCCACTTCATTCCCTACACTTTCACTGTATTCCCAATACATTCCCACTACATTCCCTACATTTCCACTACATCTCCTACATTCTGTTTATTCCCACTTCATTCCCTACATTCCCACTATATTCCCGACATTCCCTATACTCCCACTACATTCCCGGTACTCCCACTACATTCTCTACATTCCCACTACATTCCTTGTACTCCCTTTACCCTTCCTACATTCTCAGCACATTCCTTATTACATTCGGTACATTCCCACTACACTCCCAATACACTACCACCACATGCCCACTAAATTCCTATTAGATTCCCATTACATTCCCTACCTTCTGACTACATTCCTGACACTATTACTACATTCTCACCACATTTCCAATAATCTACTGATATCTCAAAACCAGCTTCAGCATCCCTTTCTTCAGCAAATGAATCTTCTGAGGTGATGGACCACAGCGGGGCTCCGGAGTGCATGTCATCCCCAATGCCTTCAGCTCATGCACATGGCCAGTTCCGTCCAATAAACCAGTGGTAACGGTCATGATGGGCCTTATGGGAACAATTAAGAGCTGAGAAATCCATCAGAAACCCGTACCACTGTTCTGCTGCTCAACAATCTTCTCGTGAAAGTTTTGGAAGAGAGAATTCTTCACATCAGCACATCTTGAGATGTTTCTTGCATGACAAATTTAGGCTGACTGATTTGTTGACTCTTTCTGTCACAAAGTGTGGAACCTATCAACATGCACTCTGTTTCTTAGTTTTATAAATGGATGGATGGATATGTTTAGTGCATTTAAACACATAAAAAACCTTTTACTTGCCTTGTCTTTCATTATTTTTGTTATTGCAACTGACTGCTGATAATGAGGACCAATATGGTGACATCAACTTACCTGAAAGAGGATCCCTCCCGTACTCTACAGAGCTCAGTGAAGAGTGCATGTATGTGCTGCACATTTTATGTGAACAGATACACTGAAAAAGTTGATGGGTTGAATATTTATTTCCTAAACTGTACTACATTGTGTAACAGCATTTGAAGTTTTACTGACACTACAGTTTATTTGGAGCCTGTTCAAGTATTTTCACTATTTTTTAATGTTTCCATGAAAAAAAAAAGCTTCTTTTTGCTGCTGCGATGTGCAACTGAGTAATTTTTTATACAGGATGGTGTCAGAAAGGCCTTTTTCTCAGTTCTGCTTTATGCTGAACTGACTAACAGTCAACCTGTGCGTGTGTGTGTGTGTGTGTGTGTATCCACTTCCTCTTTTCACGCAGTGCTCGAGTTGAGAAGTCTTAATTTAACACTGTGTCTGAGTTTATATTTGATTGTGTGAAAAACCCAGAGCTGCAAAGGACAGAAAGCAGGTGAGTTCATTCTGTACCCTGAATGACGGAGAGACGGAGAGACGAAGACACGGAACACCTGATGGATGAAAGACCAAATTAGGGATCGAACCGTTGTTTTTTCTCTGTGTGTTTGGCTTTACTGGAAAAAAGAAGTTGTTGCTCCAAGCGCTAATCCAGTAGGTTTCGCTCGGTTGGTGCTTTGGTTTAAACTTTAAAAGGTGGATTTTTTTGATTGCATTCGATTAGACCGTTTGAGGACTGGTTGCTATTTCAATCCTGGGTTTAGATTCTGCTGTAGATCTCTGTTTTGATATTATTTTTGAAATCACTTTAAAGACTTTATTCTTATGTAGATTGGATTCTACTTTAATGTCTTCATTCCTAGATCGGATTCTGCTCCGTTAGCCGCTTGTTTGGACTGGACCGCCTGTTTTTGGGTTTCTGCTTTAGCTTTTTGTTCAGATTAGACTTTACTGCTTTGACGGCTCTAGGTGGTGATTAGATTCTTCACTGAGCACCTTTATGCAGGGATTTGTTTCTCGGATTGGATTCTGCTTTATCAGATTCATGCTGGGATTGGATTCGGTAGAATGAGACATTTCTAGACACTTCGCAGTTAATATTTCTTGAGATTACAGTTACTATCACAGAGCCAGTAAATGTGGTAAATACATACATACCTAAATTATTATTATTATTATCATTATTATTATCATCATTATTATTATTATTATCATTATTATTATCATTATTATTATCATCATTATTATTATTATCGAGCTGGTTGGTTTCCTTAGCTGTCCTTTAACAGGAAGTCTGTGAGTCTCTTCATGCAAATAAATGCACCACGTCGTCACACCTCATCAAGCATCACTTCAACCCACTTCAGAAATCAGTCCAGATTCCGGCTCAGTCTTATAAACACTCTAGCTGTAATTCATTCATATATTCAGTCATTTTCTAAGCCGCTTAATCCTAATTAGGGCCGCGGGGAGGCTGTCGCCCATCTCAGCCGACTCTGGGAACGGGCATGGTACAGCCTGAACAGCTCACAAACGCACACAACCATTCACACCTAGGGGTGATTTGGAACAGTCGATTAGCCTACTGTGCATGTTTTTGGACTGCGGGAGGAAACCAGAGTACCCGGAGGAAACCCACGCAAGCACGGGGAGAACATGCAAACTCCACACAGAAACGCCCGA
>JBCNYG010000005.1:27550884-27565884 GCA_039654305.1 Porochilus rendahli | reverse complement strand
ACTGAGACAAACGACGACGTGGAAATGAAACACTGTGGCCCCTCCTCTTCCCTCTGATTGGGTATCTGACCTTTAACTGACAGCTGACTGAGCCACTGTAAGAGCACTGTTTCTGAGCAGACTCCACAACAGACACACTGCTTCTTCTTCTTCTTCTTCTTCTTCTTCTTCTACAGATTCGCAATCGTTTCACGTGTAGATCCGTTGCGTGTAGATCACTGCGCGCGCACAGATCTACACGCCGTAAAAAAACTATTTAGCTAGAAATCAAACGCTCGCAAACGTGCCTCTTCCACCAAATCATCCTGAGTGTCTGAAGCTAACATGGCTAATGTAGCTAAGCATAATTGAAGCCTGCTCGTCAAACGGATCTTTTAAAGAAGAGCTGACCTGTGCGGACTTCTTGAAAACATATCCAGCTCCTTCACGAAGGTGAACTAGCGATTCGCCAACCTTAACGTAAACTGTAAAGAAGCTTCCTGAATGTGCCGTAAGGTGCACTTTCGTCAGCTGGTTGATTTTCAGATACGGTAAACATCAAAGCAGCACCTTTTAATCCGGAAAGTCGGTCTGCCACAAATTCTCTCGTCACACACAAGTGCTTGTACGTTAAATCTGCCGAAGCTAAACCATTCAGATACACAGCTGTGATCCAGATGTCCACAGGAAACTACGTCGGCATCATCATGATATACCAGAAATAGAAGACTCTTTAAGCCACGCCTCCTGCCAGATGCTAGCTTGAAGCTAGCTACGGGTTTCCTTAAAGTGTAAGCTACGTTAGCGTGTAAAGTAGCAGCCCTCAGATACTCGGACGACGTTTGGTGGAAGTTGGTGTAAATTAGATTTTTTTAGTTGTTTGTTTTTTGTTGTTCTTCCTGCCACCAGTCCGTCACTTTAACGAACTTCTGCATTCGTTCATCTGCTTGTATCATCTCCAGGATCTGAAGACGCTTTATTCTTTCTCGCCCCTCTTCCTGCTGGAGGTTTTTCGTTTGTTTGTTTTTGTTTTTGTTTTCAAGGGATTGGTTGTTTGTTTACTCGCAACATCCCCCCCCCCCCATTCCCTCGGGATGCTGCAGGACGAGCGCTCATGTAGCCATGGGCAACAGGCTTCACTCTGTTACCAAGCAACACCGCCCTACTGTGTTAACTCTCAGAGCATGCAAGTGTGTGTGTGAGTGAGTGAGTGAGTGCGTGAATGCGAGTGTGTGAGAGAGAGAGAGAGAGAGAGAGAGAGAGACCTTAGAGAAGACTGATGAGACTGATGCACTTCCTGTAGGAACAGCAGCCTACGACGTGTCTGTAATCAAACTTGGGTTCTGTAGAATATTTAGAGCATAGCTGACTTCCTGCATGGTTTCCAAGTTATTAATCTTCGCCGAACGAGCTGATGAAGAGTCTGTATATAAGAGAAATATCCTTTGCCTAGCTGCATCCTCTGTTCAAAACTGTGAACTTTTAATTGTGAATGCAAACTTCTGGCACTGCAACGACAGAAGCTTTCTAATTTTTCTTTTCTAAAAAAACAAAAAAAGAACAAAAGACTTAAAGCTTTGCTTCTCTGGTATCCTGACTGTTTTTGCTTGGGGGGCAGCTGGTTATTACCTCTTATGCTTTGGCTTACATTCAGGTCAAGTATTTTATTATATAGATTTTTTTTATTTACTTTTTCTTGTCTTTTCTCTAACTTGGGTTCTAGAATTTATAGTTCCTTCCAAGATTCTAAAATTTGTAGAAAATTCCTCAACTTTTAGTCCGGAAATTCTGCAATGGTTAAGAAATTCCCGAACTCTGACTTCAGTCCAGCGCTTGTAGACTTTTTAGAAAATGTCAACATTTTAGATAATTCTGGAAACCTGATGTGAAAGTCATCCGTAGATAATTTTTTTTATTATGGAATGATGAGTTCCAAGTCCAAGCATTCTGTTTTCTTCGTCTTCTTCTTTTTTTTTTCATCAAAATTCCAGAACTCTGGGTTTAAGCTCCAAAGATTCTAACACATGATTTTTTTTTAAATCTGAAAATTTTAAAATGTGCAAGTTTAGAGTCAAGAAATCCTAGAATTTGTCAGAAATTCCTAAAACTTCCAAGGATTGTACAATTTCCAGGAAATTCCAGAACTCTTTCCACAAAGTTCCAGTTCAAATTGTTTAAAGGATTCTAGAACTCTGATATGAAAGACCATGGATGCAGGTTTTGTTTTGAGGTTTTTTTTTTTTGTTTCATTATTTATTTATTTATTTATTTCTGCAACTGTGAGTTCAAAGCCCAAGGATCCTAAAACCACATTTGAAAATTCTGTAACTATGAAGTGAAAGTTCAAGGGTTGTAGAATTTTCAGTTGTACTTCATACCTGTTCGAATTTTTTCCACCAACACGGAGCCGAAGCCGTTCGGCGAGACGAACGTATCTACGGCGTGCTATTGCTCTCGTCTCTTATTGGGTCCTTAATTTGAAATAAGCTAAACCTAGCAAACCCCGTCTAATCGAGCCTCCACCTGCCGTTAAGGGAGTTTGGTGGCTACAGTGGTGTTTTGACTACAGCTAGCTGGTTAGCGTTATACAGTAGCAGTGAAAGATTTGAGCCCGCCTCCTCACCTTATCAGAGCCTGTAAGTATAATGTGACTGATGCTGTGTATGCAGAACTTCTGAATCCGATTTGTCTTCTTTACGGAAATCTTTCTTCGTGACTCAGCTGTAATTAGATCTGACGCAGAATCTGCTACCAGAGCAAATTATCGACTTGATTCCTTGACGCTGCGTTTGCGATATGGTTTCAGTAATACTACTCTTGATTATCGGGGAGTAGCGCTGGCTGCGGGATGGCGTTGGTGGGGGAAACACTGTCTGTGTGTTTCAGTAACGTCTCTAACACACCCCTGGCTTACTGACTTTTCCAATGATTCACTTGTGTGCTAATTAGCACACTTGCTAAAACCTACATGTACAGTTTTTCAGAAATGATATGTGTATATATATATATATTTAAAGAACGTCACTGCTGTGTTTACACTCATATCCGACTCTATCTGGGATTAAAGGCAGAGTTTGTTAAATCCATTTCGCACTTAAACTCTGTGTGAGTGTTATGAGCAGCCGCGTTTGCGCTAGCCGAACATCCGTTGAAAGAGACCGAGGCGGCGGGTTGGTGTGTTAGGAACAGTATTGATGCCCTGGGCTTTGCTGAAATGTGTTTTTTTTGGGTTCTGTTTGGTACGCTGCGTTGAGCTGAGGTGAAATACCGTATCCACGCCCGAGTCCACGTCAACTTTGTGTGAAGTTTATTTACTGACTGCTCTCCTCATCGTGGTCTGATGAACTCACAGTTATTACCAATGTACCCTGTGAATACAACAGCGCGGGGACGTACATCAATCCAGTCGAATGTAATTATTTTTAACAGCATAAACTGTACAGAATATTCACACACACACACACACATACACACACACAAACACACGTTGTCCTTTTTACGTTTCTGTGATGTAGAATGTCCTCATGTTATAAACTTCACTGTGGATCGTTTTAAATTATAACATCGCCAGCATCATATGTACGATTGTATATTTATATATATATTTATATATATACACACGTGTGTGTGTGTGTGTGTGTTCTCCTGGGCTTCACTGTGGTTTAGGGCACTTTTTCCCGCCCTGCTCTCTGCCCTGCTGAGTGAAGTGGAAGTTGCACTGAGACTTCTCCATCAGAAAGCGCTGCTCTTTTCCTTTTGCCCTCCGTCTGCACTCCAGAACTCTTCATGTCACTCCAGTGTCACTGCAGGCTCGCCCTCCTATTATTTTTTTCCATGTATACATACTCATATATATATAAAATTATAAATATAAATATATATATGATTAAGATTGTAAGATGCAAAAATGAATAAATTGAAAATCTCTGCACTTATGAGGCTGTTTGATGATTTGTGTCCTTTGTGACCTCAGTCTGTGTCCACAGTTTAGGCATCTGTTTTGACCCTCTTGGCTTGCCATATTCATTTCTGGTTCTACTATAATATACAGTATGGTTCCCTGTTCTTCCTTCAGACCCTGTGTATGAGTGAGTGAGTGAGTGAATGAGTCCCGACATGGAGCTCACTACTGCCATCAGGTGGACAGTATAGAGTTTTGCACCCTCTCTCTTAACCGCCATGTGCACTATCACTGTCATGTGCTGCAATCCTGTTGCTAAATCACATCTTTATTTGAGCCTGAACTTTTGAAAGGCATTCAGAGAACTCAAGATTGTGTAAACTGGAAAGTTGTCTGCCACCGTATACCACTTTACTGCCAAATCGCACGAAAACTTCACAACAGATTTACAAAAGGTTTCGGCAGCATGTCAACACGGGTGCGTTTTACTGAGGCGGCGCCCAATGCACCGTCCCACCTTTTTCCATACGCCATTACGCCATGTCCTAAATAAACCACTGGATTACTCATAGTTAGTGGGTTTTAACAGCATTATTTCATATGAATGTGTTGTTGGCAGATGAGCAAAACACCTTCTATGCTCACTTCTAGGCTGCGGCTCACAGCGCTAACAGCGTTAGCAGCGCTAGCAGCGCTATGGGAGGCACACTTCTGGAGCATACCGGAGAGGCTAACTCGTTCATCATCTCGAAGTGCGACGTGAGAAAGACATTCGGCAAGATTAACACGAGGAAGGCAGCAGGACCAGACGGCATCACGGGGCGGGTCTTGAAGACCTGAGCCGACCAGCTTGCTCCTGTGTTCATGTAGAGCTTCAACCTCTCCCTGGATCAGTCTGTAATCCCGACGTGCTTCAAACAGTCCATCATTGTTCCCGTTCCCAAGAAACCTCAGCCCGGCTGCCATAACGACTACCGCCCAGTGGCCCTCACCTCGGTAGTGATGGAGTGCTTCAAAAGGCTCGTCAGAGACTTCATCACTTCCTCCCTACCGGCCACCCTGGACCCGCTACAGTTTGCAGACCGTCCCAACCGATCTACAGAGGACGCCATCACACACCTCCATCATACAACCCTCAACCATCTGGACAGCTGAAAGGGGAATTATGTGAAAATGTTGCTAGTTGACTACAGTTCTGCGTTTAACACTATAATCCCCTCCACACTGAACAACTAAAATGGAGATCCTGGGCTTTAGCTCTCAGCAAGACTAAGGAGCTGATAGTGGACTTTAGTACTAAGCAGGAGAGGAATTACCAGCCCCTGAACATCAACGGGACCCCAGTGGAGAGAGTGGACAGTGTCCGGTACCGAGGTGTTTACATCACGCAGGACCTGACATGGTCCTGTCATGTTAACATCCTGGTGAAGAACGCACTCTTTCATCTCAGACGCCTGAAAGACTCTAAACCGCCCTTGAGGGTGCCAAGAACTTTCTACACCTGCCCCATTGAGAGCATCCTGACGGGAAGTGTCACACCTAGTTTGGGAACAGCACAGGCGAGCTCTCCAGAGGGTGGTGCGATCAGCAGGGCGTACCCTCCGTATGGAGCTTCCTGACCTGGACACTGTATACAGCATTCATTGTTCTTTTCTTCTTGTTGCTTTGATAGTTTATTCTTTACATTTTGGACAGTCGTACTAAGCATTTCACTACATGTTGTATTGTTATTTCTATGTGACAAATAAAATTTTAATTTGAATATTAAGATAAAATAAATGAATGAAACTGTTGTGTAAACATCTTCCACCGATGGTTGAACTGAGCCAAAGTCCTTAATTTTTAGCTTGGCTGTTGGTCAGGTGAGCATGTAGGCACTACAGCCCAATTTCCCTTCCTCTACCGGGGAAGCCTTGAGGGTTATGATTGATTTTCCTTTTGCACGCTATGATCTACCAGCTCATTGCAGGACCATCTATCAGTATAGGAGACACACTTCTTGATGCTTCCTTGTTCTGCTGGTTCAATTCTACAAGTGGAGATCCTCCCTAAAGAGTGATAACAGAAGATAAATTATAGGCTCTGCATGTCTCCTCAACACCATACTATACCATATGTATTTATATAGCACTTTCACACAACCATGGCTGAAACAAAATGCTCTACATCACAAATGAAATTAAGGCAAAACACAAAACATTCAAAGCAACATAAGTAAAAACAACAAGAACAAAAAATGAAGAAAACAAAACAGCATAAAAACAATCAATTAATAAAAACAAATAAAGTGTTATACTGGGTCAAAAGCCAATAAAAACAAGTTTCAAGACAGGTTTTAAAAGGGGACAATGAAGGGGCATGTCCAGGGCAGACTGTTCCCTAATTTAGGAGTGGTGACAGAAAACCCTCGGTCCCCCCTTGAGCTTCCACTTTGAATTTGGTATAGCTAGGAGCAGCCAATCAGCTTACCTGAGAGACCGGGTAGGAGTGTATGGAGGAAGCATCTCAGAGAGGTAAGGTGGGGTGAGGCAATTTAAGGATTTAAAAGAAGTTTAAAATGAACTCCATGCTACACCGATAACCAACGAAGCGAAGCCAGAATGGGTGTAATGTGGTCGGTCTTGCGTGCTCCATTTAAAAGACATGCCACTGCATTTTAAACCAGCTGTTGAGACGTGAGAGTGAAGACTGGCTGACTCCAAATTAAATTGCACTGCACTAATCCAGCTGAGACGTGATGAAGGCATGGATTACTGACTTAAACTTCTGTTGCGAAAGAATGATGTTTACCTTTGCCAACTGCCTTAAATGAAAAAAGATGGCCTTCACTACTGCAGCAATTTGATGGTCCATCTTAATCACTGTCCATCTCAAATCCCGCAATGTTTACACTAATGGTTCTATACGCCAGATATTATTAGACAACTATTTCAGGGCAGTACCATGAGCGCCCACTAGGTGCTGTAAATGAGATGATAAATTGTTGTCGTTAAAGGTTGTGGTTAGGTCAAGCAGGACAAGAATCACATGGGCACCAGAATCCAAAGCCAGGAGAATGTCATTAAATACCCTTAAGAATGCTCCCTCTATGCTATGAAACGTTTTAAAACCTGACTGAGAAATCTCCAGGATGTTATGCTCCACCAGAGAAGCTTTTAATTGCGCAAGCATTATTTTCTCCCAAGATTTTTGACAGGAAGGGCAGCTTGGCGATACGCCTAAAATTTGCTAAATCTGAGTGATCGGGACTAGGTTTCTTAATTAGGGGTTTGCCCTACAGCGTGTTCAAAATTTACAGGAACTACACCAGAAGACAGACTGCTGTTAATAATAGTGAGAACTAATTGACACATGCACCTCTTTAAAAAAACCTAGCATCATGGGGGAACCTGAGGGCTTAATACAGCAAACACTTCCTCTAACACTGACAAAGTCACAGGTACAAACAGAACACAGGTCAAGAACAGAAGGGTGAAAAGCAGGAGCTGAGATGGAAGCCCTTACAGTGGTGACCTTATCAAAAAAAATTAAGAAATGTATTACATAATTCAGAAAAGGCTTCCAGGCTCTAGGTTCAGAGAGATTGAAACAGATACTGTTTGTTCCTCAACATGGTTGTGTATGAATACATTTGCAAGCCACTATATGTGTACAGTCAGTGAAACGTGAAGAGACCACTCTTAGCAAAGTTATCAGTTAAATGTTTTTTATAGGTTTACATGAACACGTTATACCAGTGAACTACTGATAACATTTCCCCTAAA
This sequence comes from Porochilus rendahli, assembly GCA_039654305.1. NCBI lineage: Eukaryota > Metazoa > Chordata > Actinopteri > Siluriformes > Plotosidae > Porochilus > Porochilus rendahli. The sequence continues at coordinate 27,558,240 of JBCNYG010000005.1, read as the reverse complement.
TTTCCCCTAAAATGATCCTCTCTTAAACATGTAATAGCACAAATAGTCACACTAAGTTTAAATAGCACACTACCAATGTTTAAATGCTGGATGTGTTTAGAAATCAATATTTAATGAAAAACCCCTGACTTTTAAAGATTTCATGAGTCTTGAGTTCCACCAGTCTTTCATGTTACTCTTGTGCGACTTTGTCACTCCTGCTGGCATAAAAATGAAAATGGCATAAAAATTTAATCAGCACAGCTTTGTTTGATGGCCTGTGACTTCCATCTTCCTCTGGATCACATTCCAGAGGTTTTCACTGGTGTTCGGGTCTGGGGGTTGACACTTATTTATCCATTTATGTGTTTATTGATTGCTTAATTGATTGATTGATTGATTGATTGTCCTGTCCAGCATCATAGCAAGCAGAATGGCAGTCTGGGTGCAGTGTTGTGTCGAACAAATTTGCTTTTCCAAGGGGAGGTTCATTGGTATAAGGCTCATCTTGATAATCTGATTTATTTATTTATTTACAATTGATTTGTGTTATGAAATCTATGTAATCTTGCTGGACCTGATTGGAGGGGACAGAAAAAGAAAAGACAACAAACCGAATCAAAAGGGAAAGTGAAAGGAAGAAAGAGGAGACAAAAACACTATGGATATAAAGCAACGACCCTTCAAACCAAACTATCACAAGACATTAAACTGCTTCATCTGTACATAAATACACCAACAAATTCCCTGCGGCTTTTACAGAAAAACAGAGCCGACATTAATCAAGAGTTTAATAACAAAATCAAAGAAACGTATCACAAACATCATAACATCCACCAATACAGCCACAGAGAGAGAGAGAGAGGGAAGAAAGAGAGAGAGAGATCAGCTGCAGTGTTGTTTCATTCCTTCTGTCTTTTCGGACATTTGCAGTCAATGCTACAGGAAACTAATCACCACCTTCTGACCAATCAGAACCGAGACTCTGACTAAGGGTATTCCGTTCGAACAGGATCCTTAAACATCACATCACTGTTTTTCCAAACAAAGCATTTCAACGGTAGAAAGCCGAGACTTAACACGTCGGTCCTGACATCTAACGTTGTGAAGCTAAACCACCGAGCGCACCACTACGCGTGAAGATTTATTTACTCGTGAGGTGCGATTACGCGCAAAGCACCACTCTACAGAGCAAGTGGATGCGTTTTGAGCTTCCCAGAAGCCACCGCAACCGTTTCTGAGAAAGCGCGCGTGAGATGACGAGACCCTGCACTGTGCTCCGTGATTACACGCGAAAACATAAATGCTGGGCAGGAAGAGGATGCGACTGTGGTGTGGGTGACAGGCTTTAAACACAAAACAAAAATTTCCTCCGAAAAAGAACAAGGTGACGAAGATGAAGTCGTATCGAGTCGTCAATAAGAGTGGGAGGGAGAACGCGCTAATAAGACCAAGATTACATTTGTCTGTAACAGAAATGCGAGACTATCAACACAGAGTAATACGAATTTGAGGGGGAAGGGGTGGGGCTTCCAGGGTGTTGATTAGTACATAACATTAGTTGCCTTTTTTTTTTTACCTAAATGTGTAGTAATTAGTAAAATAACAGCACGAGGGCGTTATCGTCTACGAGACTATCAGGTGATCAACAGTATAGCGAGAGAGATTTCCTTTTTCTTTTTTTTCTCTCCAAAATGCCCACATTCCACAGACTGACCCTGAAGCAGCTCAGGAATATAGGACAGCACCGACAGAGACGGCTATTTTTAAGCATGCATATTTTGGAAGGGGTTTGGAGGAGAAAAACGGCGCAGTCGGCACTTGACAAGGCAAAAAAAAAAAAGAGAGAAAAAAAAGAAAGAAAAAAAACGAACACATCTGCGCCTACTCAGACTGCTATGATTATAAAAATTAACCCAACCTTGAAGCAAAAGAAAATTTCAGGCAAATAACGTCCATCATGGATGATGTGATGGGGATAAATTCCACCAGGAGTTCAGAAATCTACTTCCTGTTCTGGAGATTCAGAATTTCCGTGCTGTTCGGGTTCCTCCTCATTATACATACAAACATATACATATATATATATAAAATACTTGACGGCTCAGTGAAACGTTCTTATCTTGTTGGTCCACAGAAAAAGGGAGGGTCATTCGAAGTCATCCAGGAACGAGTGTATGCAGACGATGCAGAAACGCACCCACTGCTCTTGCTGAACTGCTACGCGAGCACAAGCACCAAATAAACAATATCCTTTAATATGTGTTCTGAGGGTCTGACCATGTCCTAATGAGGAAATGGCTTTCAAGACACATGAACAATGAGAGCACTCAGTGGCATAAAAATAAAAACACTGGCATTCCTTTCATGAGCTCCAAAAGCAGATTATATAACCAATATCTTGACAAAACGCACCATTTAATCACAATAACAGGCGACTGGAGTCCAGACTGGAGTGTGTTACTGCCAACAACCATATTGGTCACTTTATTAAGGCATAAAACATGGTGTACATTAATGGTTTACTAGTACAAGTTTACTTTATGGTAAGGCTGAGGGACATCTACATCTTGTTGCATCATCAGCGCCTTGCCCACCAATCAGAACGCAGCTTTAAGGCTGGGACCTCATAACTTAACGATATTTTCGGATAATATTTATTGTGCAAAGAAAAACGGTCCAGATGCCAAAGAACATGGTGGCACATGCAAACTGTTTAAGATTACAGACACCAGGAGGCGCTCATGTGCACACCTGTGCTTGGTTCAGTGATGTTTCATTAATATCATAATGATATTTGCACTCAATCACGATAGGATATTCAGTTAGCGAATGATAAAAATGTAATAATAATAATTTATTGATACCACCCAGCCTCACCCAGTTTCTCATTTAACTCAAGCTCTTGCAACCAGGACTCCATAAACAGCAATTATCTCCTCATAAACAGAGGGAAAATGTCACCACAGCAGTGATTGTTTCTTTTGTTGTTGCTTAAATCAATAAAACCAGGCCACTTATGTGAAGCAGCTGTTGCACAGGTTCCCATGTATGAACTGTTGCTATAGAAACGATAATTCATTAGTTAATATTCATCATTCAGCTCATAGTCATACGTTGTACACTGTGCTTTGTGTCATTGGATATATCGTTGGAAATAAACTTGCAACAGGGTGGACTTTATTATAGTTACAACACATTTTTGTGCAAAGAGGAGTCCAAATGTGAAAGGAAAAAGAAGAGAGGTGGGTTAGAGTTGTCTGTCTATCCCAGTACTAACACAGAGAGGAGGTGTTGGAGGAAACCAGTGGATGTGGAGGAAACTGTATTGTCAAAGCTAAACAATGCCACGTTTAACTAAAGTAGTCTTTCTTGTTCAGTGCTTTCTTAGGAGGGCACTGTTACTTTAGACAGTATTTGAAACTTCTTTTTAAACGTGTAAAGTGGCAGAGAGGCTGTAAAACAACTCACGAAAACAAGTCAACACCTAACAATCAAACTATCAAACATCCAGCTTTTAATCACATACTGATAATATCAGTAACTGACTTTTAAGTAGCATGCAAATTATACATTTAGGATTAATTAACCTTCATATAAACTAGAAACTTTATATTTTGAAAATTAACCTCAGAAAAATTACTTCATACAATACATAAACGCCTCCAGATTACAAAAAAAGTATAAAAAAAAACCAACACATTATTCAGTGTCCTGAATAACAACTACCACAATAAAATACTACTACTATTATTAATTTATTCGATTATATTTAAAAACAAGACAATGATTGAAATAATTTGTATATAAAAACTAAAAATTTCATTTAAAAAAAAGTTGCATACACCCAGTAAATACGATACACATGTACAGAAAATAATTATTTTAAAATTGTTTTGAAAAGCAGCTGATAAAACTTATCTAAGAACAAAACGGTTCAGTATGAAAACTTCTAATAAGCGACAGCAGATTATTATTAAATTCTGGCTTAGTGTAAACCTTCACTGTATTGGAATTATGCTAAATAATATGTTGCATGACATCAAGACAATTTGAATCGAACTGACAGCTAGCATGCTAGCTAATTCACGGCAGGCTAGTCAGGTGAAGCTAAAAAGCTAAACTGAGTAAGTGAAGTAGGTTTGTTAGCTCGCTAACGGAGACAACTTCATATAGTCATCATTTACATTTACTTAAAACAATACAAAATATATAGATTTTTACCTTGTGAATTCGTTTCAACGCCATTCTGTTTCTGTTGGTGGGGAAAAAAGAAGAGATTTAGCCGGTTAGCTAAATGCAGTGCCTGTGCTAGCTTAGCTTAGCGCTTGCTACTAGCCCAGCAATGCGGAGGCGAGTATGCTAAAGCTAAGCTAATCGATGAACGCTATTGTAGACGCCAAACACACGAAACTATCTTATTGGTGTTGAATCTGATGAACCAAAATAATGTACTTTTACAAAATGTACTCTTATTTAAACGGATTAAACCGTCAAAGAGGCTGGAAAACATTTAATCTTAAAAAATATCCCGCCCGCCGTATGTGAGTATCCTCTCTACGCTGTCTTTCCACAAAATGTCTTCTTCTCTTAACGAAACCAGAAGCGTTGTGTTTTTTTGTTCCCAATCACATTCCGACACATTGCAAATACTGTCATTGGATTAGAAAGAATGCCGCATGCTGCACAAACCTGACCAATCAGAGGGCGGCTTGTTGTCATAAACATCCGCCAGGAGGCGGGATTATGTTGGAATATGGGTGGGATATAAAACAATGTTAACTATACACACCCAAGCAACAGGGTCCCAAACAGCGCCTACCTGCTGCTCACTGCTGCTCACTGCTGCAAGATCAGCCGCATAAGTTTGAAGGAGAAACAAAGATATAATTAAATAATAATAAAAAGAAAAACGGGTTTGTGACCTTTGAGGTCACAGAAAACATTTCTTTTCGTGTTTTGTGTCATTTCACCAACATTCATGAGCTTCTTAAAACCCAAAATTCATGTCCTTTTGGGAAAACAATACTTAAATAAAATAAAAAATATCAATACGCCAGTAGTGTAAACACATTTGAACTTGCTCAGGTTATAGATACATGATTACAATAATACAATTATATGTCTGAAATAAACCACTTATTGTTGTGGTATTGTAGGAAAAAGAATCGATTCAACAATGGAGACTCCTTCCAAAAAATGTTACTTAAAGCTTTATAATATCAGTGATTATAGATGTACTGCATGTGTTCCTCAATCCATCCATTTTCTTCTATCTATTATCTTAATTATTCTGCGGGTCGATGAGGCAAAAGGTTTAGAAGGTCCCTCTCCCCAGCAACACACCCTCTACCTAGGATGGCCAGACTGGATAAAAAATCCCTGAGCTCCTCACCCTATCTCTAAGGCTGAGCCTAGACACTCATTTCAGCTGCATGTATCCCCGTTCTCATATCTTCAGTCACTACCCAAATCTCATGACTATAGGTGAGGGTTTAAACGTAGATGAACATGGGTAGTCAAAAGCTTTGCTTTTTGGCTCAGGTCCCTCTGACACAGCACCCCATTTTACCATCACTCATGAACAAGATCCTGAAATACTTAAACACCTCCACTTGAGGCAAAGACACATACTCCTCGAAGGGAGCAAGCCACCTTTTGTAACTTGTTTTAAATATTTGTTTTTAAATATTTAAAATAGAGGGATGATGGCTCAGATTTCAGTTTCCTTTTTGTATCATCCAATAGGGTGGCTTGGGCTGGATCATACCTGATATTTAAGGCTGCAACTGCTTCAACTGCACCTGCTTTAACTGTTCCTGCTTCAACTGTTCCTGCTTCAACAAACATTGATTTCAAAGGATAAAGGAAACAAACCGCAGATAATATGTCTCTGCATATTTATCTCCTAGCTGCTGTGTTTATCACTGGTAAGTCATAAAAACAGCTGATTTGGTTTTGCCTTTATTGCTTTTACATTTCTCAGGTTGAGAGAATAACAATAAAAGAAGAGAGGTGGGTCAGAGCTGCCTGTCTATCACAGTACTAACACAGAGACTGTGGAAGGAAACCAGGGAACTTGGAGGAAACCTTATCGTCTGTAAAACAATGCCATATTTAACTAAAGTAATATTTGTGTTTCTTGTTGAGAGCTGTTTTTCGGAGGGTTCTGTTATTTTAAACCATGTTTGAAACTTCTTTTTAGAAAAAAAGTAAAGTGTAAAGTGACAAGGAGGCTGTTATAACAACTCAAGCCTACTTGATGATTTTTCAGTTTGAATATTTAATTCATTTAATAATTTAATATTATAATAAATATAAATATATAATATAATATATAATATATAATAAAATATAATATAATATATATTAATTTATTTAATAATATTTAAGAATTAAATGTATTTTTCTCAATTGTGCAATCTAAAAAAGTTCCTAATATGTTAAATGTGACAAACAAATTCTTTGACTTACTTTCAGGTCTGTGTGAAGGAACCAAAAGTGAAAGTTACATCTCTGGCATTAGTGAATTTCAAGGTAAGATGTCACCAGCAGTACTATTAGTTCTGGATGAAATTAGAGGTATTCCCGAATGGGGTGGGACTTTCAAAGAAATGTTGCCAATAACAAGAGGAAGGTATCTGAAAAATAAGTTTTGTTATGTTTTGATTAGCATTAGGAAAAAAATGTTTAACCAGATCAAAATAAGGTAAAGTGAAAGTGACTCAGTGAATCATCATCAAAGCGAAACTTCACTGCTGACACTTGTGACAACCAAGTTGTTTATGAAGAAAGTTATTTTTTTTTTTTGCTTCTTCTTCTTTTTTTATATCAAAGCAGTGGAGAGTTTTTTCCTTGGACCAGATTTTTCTTTCTTGTTATAAAGCAGATTCATCTTAAATTTTTATTTGTCAAAGCTTTCTATATAAATTCATGTTTACTTCTAAAAAAAGTACAAAATGTTCATTGACTCTCAGTTACACCGCTGACTGTCAATAACACCGCTGATATTATTAGTAACAACGTTGACTGTCAGTAACACCACTAACTCTCAGTAACACCGCTGATTATCAGTAACACCACTGACTGTCAGTAACACCGCTGATTATCAGTAACACCGCTGATTATTAGTAACACCGCTGATTATCAGTAACACCGCTGATTGTCAGTAACACCACTGATTATCAGTAACACCGCTGATTATTAGTAACACCGCTGATTATCAGTAACACCGCTGATTATTAGTAACACCGCTGATTATTAGTAACACCGCTGATTATCAGTAACACCGCTGATTATCAGTAACACCGCTGATTATTAGTAACACCGCTGATTATCAGTAACACCGCTGATTATCAGTAACACCGCTGATTATTA
>JBCNYG010000005.1:27402292-27412458 GCA_039654305.1 Porochilus rendahli | reverse complement strand
AATAATAACAAAAATAATGATAATAATAATAATAATAGTAATAACAATAACAATAATAATAATAATAATAACAATAATAATGATAATAATAATAATAACAATAATAATGATAATAATAATAATAGTAATAACAACAACAATAATAATGATAATAATAATAATAATAACAATAATAATAATGATAATGATAATGATAATGATAATAATAATAATAATTATAATAACAACAATTATAATAATAATAATAATAAAAATAATGATCATAATAATAATGATAATAATAATAATAATGATAATAATAATAACAATAATAATAATAATAATAATGATAATGATAATGATGATAATGATGAACCCGGTAGCCATATTCTGCCGTATTTATTTATTTTCCTTCAGATCTACCAGAAAAAGTCTCCCACATCACATTTCTCCACGTACACCATGAAATTTCTTTCTCGTCTCATCGTTATTCTTGTATTTTTCCCTTTAGATAAGCTGCATAAGAGGCTCCCGAGTGAAAGGGTGAGTGCAAATCCACTTCCTGTTCCTCAGGTTGTATCAAATCAGCCATCACACCCTGGATAACTGTTAAATAATAGGCCAGGTTGTTGTACGTCACGTTAACATGCTATATACGGGATATATCTTTCATATTTTAGAATGTTTGTCCTAAAAGTTTTAGGCACGTGAAAATAACGCATCAAACATAGACGGACGTTTAATAACAAAATCAAACATTTTCCAGTAAAAAAAAATACTATAAAGAGGAATTAGTTGGTAAATATTTTTGGTACGATGATTTTTTTCATTATAGAAACATGGGACAAAATGTTTATTCACCCACTAGGGGGAGACATTTCATTATATCTACGCCAAGTTATAATAATCTGTTTGCGCCTAGCAGGGGTACCGTCAACGTTTTGTGAGAGCCCCTCGAGTTAATAAACGAGATTGTTTAAAGTTTGATCCCTCACCCTGAGACCTCGCAGCATTCGGTCCTTCATCACAGCGATGAACTCTTCATGGCTCAGACAGTTGTCTCCGAAAGCATTATAGGAGCAAGGAGAGTGCAAACCTCCACCAAGCCAAAAACCCAACAAAGTACACAGTACGCCCAGCTGGGCCTGCCGTAATACTACACTTCATAAAACCTAAATCTCAAGATGTTAAAGAATCCTTTAGTAAATGATTGGATTTTTCAAAGTCCCACCTCTTGTTGAAATTTCATGCAAATTTTAAACTTTTTTTTCATAATCCTGCTAACAAACTAACACACAGCGGAGGTAAAACAAATTCCCTGGTGGAGGTAATTATTAACCTGCAATATTCTGGGGTAACATTTGTGCTGTTCAGGGTGTACCCTGCCTTTGCCCAGAGTGGGCTGAGATGGGCTCCAGTCTCCCCGTGACCCTGGCGGATGGATAGATGGATGTAGAGAATATTTTAATAACGTTTTATTTTGGGAAAGTGATGGTTGAGAAATCTAAAATATTTGATCATGTCGATACACACATGCTAATTAAATTAAATCAGGTTTTCCTGGCAACACCGGATAACTGTGATTGGCTGTTCTACAGGAAGTAGAGAAGATGCTGACGGTGGCGTCTAAAGCCAAGGCAGGAAACACTCTGTTCAGAGAAATTGGAGATAATGGTACACGTATACACGTATATAAATCTAAATATACACACACTTACTGTCTTCGTTCTGAGCTAAAGCCCTGCCGGTGTGTCTACAGGACTGATCTCCTACACCGAGTACCTTTTCCTCCTCACCATCCTCACCAGTAAGTCAGAAAAACACTCCTCTCCTCCTCAGTTTCTACCACAACAGTGCAGCTTCCAGTCCTCCCCCTTGTTCCAGTCCTCCTCCTTGTTCCAGTCCTCCTCCTTGTTCCAGTCCTCCTCCTTGTTCCAGTCCTCCTCCTTGTTGTGATAAAAGCACTAACTAGTCCTGATCATTTCTACCATTTATGTTTTGATTTAAGGATCGCGAAATGGTGGCTAGCTGGTTAGCATGCGTGTTATTCTGATGGTATAAGGAAACAAGGCGTAAAGTTATCCATGCTAACTGGTGTGATGATTGTTAAACTGAGATCGCTAACTGCTGTGACTGCAGAGCCTCGTACTGGGTTCCACATCGCTTTCAAAATGCTTGACACTGACGGCAACGAGCAGGTGGAAAAGAAGGAGTTTGAGAAGGTAAAGCATGAATTTTTCGCCCCGTTTGCCTTTTATTAGGTGTATCAGTAAGAAATTAAATAAAAAGTGTATAATTTCTTCGTTATATTCCGATATAGAATTGTATGTGGTATTTTTGTACTCTATCTACTAGTCAGTCCCCCTTTTGGCTCAGTGTTGGTCTGTCTGTAAGATATCAAGGTCGGAAATGGAAATATCCCTATGTCCTCAGTCTCCATGGCAACAGTTATAAGCGAAATCAGGGGGTGATGATCTTTTTTTTTTTTTCCTTTTTCTTTCTTTCCATCTCATGCACCAGTGTGACGCTACACTTCCTGCCCCTTTAAGAGCCTGAAGTAAATCATCAGCTTCACTGTCATGTCGCGGGATTATTATGGGTCTCATGGTACCGTATGTGATTATAACTGGTTGGAACGTTTACCGTATTCTCTGGACTATAATGCACTCGCTTGGCATAGCGTTTAATAAAATCTCAGATTTTCTAGAAGGACATTGATTTTTATCTACTATAATACGTGAAATAAATAAAATAAACGTAGGTGGACTTTTGAGCTTTGGGTAAATATCTACACATGTCCAGAAGAAAAGAAGTTAGCTCGTCGAGAACAAGGCCTTACCGCTTGTTTTGGAAGTGTCCCACCTGGTACCTTGAAGGCACCTCGCTCAGAAATGGCGCAGGCTCCGATTCCTCAGTTCTGAGTGAAGTGACAGGTGGCGTGAACATTGAGGAACTCTTACAGTAGCACTGCAGGGAATGGCGAGGACCGCGGCGCTGTAGGTAACTGATATGTTGCTGCCTTGTGTTTGTTAATGCTGCTCGAGAGGACCCGTGCTTCAGGTGAACGAATGAGCGAAGAGGTGAAAGGTACGTACTCACGCATGGTTACCGGAATCCGCTTCGTTCCGAGGAGCGCTGTGTTTGTCAAGTAGAGGGTCTGCAGCAGGAAGTGGGCCGCCTCAGTCGTGCAGAGCCACGGCACAGTGAAACCTGATCATTAGCTAATGAGTTGATTAATGATAGTGTTCTCGCACTAACGAGGCGCGGTAGAACAGAAAACAGCGAAGCAGCCTGGTCGCAAACAGCCGAGGCGCCCCACCCCCGATCTGCAGACTGTAAACAAAAAAATGAGATTGTGTCCTGAATGTAATTAATTTATTTTTTGTTCTAATAATTAATTAATTTTAAAAAATTAAATGAAAACATTTTAAATAGTTGTCTTTGTTCCAAAGTTGAAGAAAATCCTCAGGCAGAGGAAAGTGGATAAAGGGGTGGCGGAGGTGAGTTTATTTGTTTTTATTACGATCATTATAGCTGTTGGTGTTGAAATTTATCTGCACGTGTTATTGAAATAAATGTACTGCTATTTTTTATTGTTATATTTATTTGGTACAGAATATTAACACAATGTAACATTTCGTGACATAAACTTTAAAACTGTGGACATGGCTGAGTTCTCTGTAAGGTGAGGTTTCGTTCATGCATTATCCTACTAAGGTCGCAGGGACGCTGAAGCCTATCTCAGCCGACCCCGGGAGGGGGGGTCGCAGGGTTCACCCTGAACAGATCGCCAGTCCATTGCAGGGCCGGCATACACATACAACCGTTCACACTTCCGCTCCCAGCTAGGACTGATTTGGAACAGCCTACTGTGCATGTCTTTCTCTTTATACCGTGGGAGGAAACCAGAGTACCCGGATGAAACCCACGCGAGTTCGAGGAGAACATGTAAACTCGACACACGAACACCCCTCGGACCCACGACCTCCTTTCTGTCAAAGAATGCGGACGTGCTCATCACTCCGACGTCGTGCCACCCACTGGGCCTGCCTTCACAGTCAGTTAATTGCCCCATTAATGCTAATAACCGCGATGGTTTTCCTGCCCACAATTAATTGGAGTAATTAAGAAGTGCTTATTTACAGAAGAAATAAAACCTCACTAGCATCGAAGGAGTAAACGCTAGCGCTTGTGCTGTTTCCCGTGATGGTGTTATATGTACTGTGTTAGGTTCGTGAAGTCGTGTGCTCATTTGTTTTTAGACGGCGTCCTCGGAGGAGAGCAGCAAGCCCAGCACCACCCTGCAGGCTTTCTTCTTCGGCTGTAAGGGACAAAATAAACTGCAGTACAAAGAGTTTCACAGGTCTGTTTTAATGCTCTTAACTCAGTTGGGTTATTAATATTCATTTAACTTTCTTTTCTTTATTTGTGATCATTTCATCATAAAGATGTTTTTTTTTTTTTTTAATGTGTAGACGTTATCCCCGCTCTAAAGTTTAGAGCTTATAAGTTTCTTTAATGATTGTAATTATTTTACACTTTAAGTATATGTGGTGTACATATTATGGAGTTTTTGGAGAGCTTTTTGTTTTCTCTTGTTAATTTTGCACTTTAAATAGTTCATGCTTATTAATATGTGAAAAGTGCTTTGTTAGTATTTTTATTATTAATAATATTTTCATCTCAGTTGCTTTTGATATGGTTTGTTCAGCCGTCTTTAAGCAGGATTGCAGAAAACCTAGCGCCTCGATTTTTATGAAACTCGGTGGAAGGGGGTCGCATGGACCAACAAAGAACCGAAGAAATTTTGGAGTGATTCCAGTTGAGTGATGGCTCCACGTCGATACGTTACTTATGGCGTTGATTGAAGTCTTGCGCTCAACAGTCCCATGAATTTGGAAGTCCAGTAGAATGGCAGTAAGGTTCAGTAACGACAGAACCTAGCCAGTGTAGACGTATAAGGATTGTATGGTGCGTACGGTATGTCCAGACAAAGTGTTGTTGCACTCAGGTGTTATTGTTGTTATGCTGGAGGTCTGAGCTATACGAGTTGCATTCGTATCACTGTTGTTGTTGTTAGAGAGATGGTTTAACTGGTTGCTTTTTTTTAGCTGTAAAGTGTTTTTTGTGTATGTGTGCAGGTTTATGGAGGATTTGCAGGCGGAGGTGCAGGAGATGGAGTTTCTGCAATTCTCCAAAGGCATGGACACCATGAGGAGGGAGGACTTCGCCGACTGGCTGCTGCACTACACCAACGAAGAAGACAACAAGGAATACTTGGAGAACCTGAGGAAGAGAATCCCGACGGGACAGGTGGGAGGTTTTAGTGCTGGAGGAAGTGACGCTGACACTGGGTGTACCGAGCCTCGATGTTTGTCTCCGCCACTGACGTGTGGAACTCTGAAGAAATAAATCTAGTAAAGTTCTGTCCCTTTCCCTCTCTCTCTCTCTCTCTCTCTCACTCTCTCTCTCTCTCGATTTCTCGCTCTGTTAGAGCATCACTTTTGAGGAGTTCAAAGCCTTCTGTCTCTTCACCAACAACCTGGAGGACTTTTCTATCTCAGTGAAGATGGTAGCTGAAGCCAACAGACCAATCGGAATAGGTAACACCTCTTGATCTCAGGGTAACCGGTTACGTAACGTCGTGATAAACGTCCTAACGCCTAACAGGCATGTTACTGTTTGAGAGATGTTTTAAATTACGTCCCAGTGTTGTCATACTGCCATAACGACGTACACTGAAACCACCCAGCGTGCTTTGCGTCATTCTGCCTTCTCTCGTCTGCAGCTCAGTTTAAGCGTGCCGTGAAGATCGCCACGGGACAGGAGCTGTCGGAGAGCGTTCTGGATACAGTGTTCAAAATCTTTGACATGGACGGAGACAACTGTCTGAGCCATGAAGAGTTCATCGCTGTGATGAAGGACCGAATGCTGCGAGGTCTCAGGGTGAGGGATCAAACTTTAAACAATCTCATTTATTAACTCGAGGGGCTCTCACAAAACGTTGAAGGTACCCCTGCTAGGCGTGAATGGATTATTATAACTTGGCGTAGATATAATGAAATGTCTCCCCCTAGTGGGTGTTGAATAAACATTTTGTGCCATGTTAATTAAAGATAGAGATTACTGCACGGATTACCTCCTAAATTTAAGGGAATCTTTCCAGGCCCATACGCCATCCCTCCATATAATGGAGACAATAATACAACTTCAGAGTAGAACAAAGATGTTACAGTTATCAGATGTCACATAAAACATGCACAAAATTGTCAGCAGAGCTCATGTGATCCAAGCAGATGTTTCTAAGAGGTCTAAAATTCTTTTCTTTGAATAGAAAGTGTCTGTGTGTGCCAACAGGTTCATTCCCAGCAGGGTGTCTCAGGTTTCTGGAAGTGTGTGAAGAAAGAAACACTAAAAGGAGCGAAGGAGGCTCTCAGTCACAGCAGCAGCCCTGTCTGAAAAGAAATGTACCTGTTCCAGGGGCGGAGCTTGTGGCATTGGGGGTGTGGCTATAAAGACTGTAAAGAAGACCAGCTCAGTTTGGCACCTGGAGAGGCACCTTGCTCACCTTGCTGGGGTTCTGCATGGCACATGATCACTTTTTTTCGATGTCGGGGTTTTATCTACAATGTCTAAATTTCACCAGTTTTGTGTTTGTGCCAGTCACATGACAAAAAAAATCTTTTTTTTTTACTGTTGATGATGTGAAGAGTGTGTGATACTCAAATTTTGTGTATGGGTCTATAGTAGAACCATTTATTTATCAGCACACTCTCTTCTGGGACGCTTTATTATTTGGGATATTCTCACTGAATATTCACAGTGGGTATCTTTTTTTGGGTCCAACCAGAATTTCCTTATTAAAAAAAAACATTACAACATCAGTGCAGAGTCAAAATCTTTAACTTATTTTCAATTTTAAATAAAGTTATTTGTTTTAACTCTGCAGAGATGTTGAGATTGTTTTTTTTTTTGTTTTTTTAAATAAAGTTATAATTTTTTTTAGACTTAACACTGACATTGTAAATAAAAAAAACCCACATTCATCATATATCTTGGGGTTTCTGGGTCCTACTCTAGCACGCTTCACTTCATCGTTAAAAACATATCCAGGTTTGAGGCTTTAATTATTTGATATATAAAACATTTATATGAAAGCAAGTACTTTTAGATTCTGGTGCCTTGTATTTTACATTTCAGTCCCATTTCCTGCTCCAGAAATTCTTTGTTTTGTCATTTTCATTGTTAGGTTTTGCGCCGCCGATATTCCAGACGTTCCCCTGGGGTGCTTTGTTGCCTGTTTGTCGGGTTCCTGAGTCCAAATCAAAATTAATGAACCAGAAAAATATATATGTCCGAGGGGTACGGCTGAAAATGCCCAGAAAGTAAACAAACCTATCCCAAGTATGCGTACTATAGATTCCTTAAATAAATAAATAAACATAAAACAATCACCCAAGCACCAAGTAAACACACGAAATATGTCACACCAGCTAAATATAGAATTACTGTAAACATTTTGTGTTTAAACATCCAGAGTTTATTTACTTTTTGTTCCAGTCCAAATCTCCAGCCCATCACACCGCCTGTGGCGTTCAGTTGTTCTTTAGTTGACAGGAAAATGTTTCGGCGCATAAACAGAAGGCACGAAAGAAAACAATGAAGCACCCTCAGCTGAATTTTTTTCAGATTGTGGTCTATTTTTAATATTTTAAAAGCACACAAACCTAGTGTGAGCAAAAGCCTGTTTACTCCATTTTCTTTGTATTGCACATGCCATTAAATAATAAATAAATAAATAAATAAACAAATCATTTATGTTTCAGAGTGAATTGAAAGTATTAGTTTAATAATAATAATAATCCTTATTAATGTACTTTTCCTTTATTATTGTTATCTATGCTGGTTACAGAATTTATTAAAAGTGCTTCAAGTAAAAGTGATCTAAAGCATAATTTAAAGAATTAACTTAAAAAAGGCAGAAATTCAAATAAAGTAAAAAAAAAGACAAAAATATTTTTATGCACATCTGCATAACAATTAATGATACACGTGTCACGTATATAAAAGTTTTTAAGGTTTAAATGTATTTATGATAAAATGAAAATATATACTTGAGGATGAAAGTAAGAATCATCAAACCCTTTTCCCTTTTTCTTATTTAAAGTGATATTTTATTAGTTTCCCCCTTTTAAATTAACACTTTATCACAACATACAGCACAAAACCACACAACAGGGTAATCTAACCGTATAGAAGACTAGAAGAGACACAAGTGTATAATTTTTGGGTTATTTCTAATTAAACAGATTTAAGAAGTGAGTCCTACTCTAAACTGAAAATAAAAAAATCTTTTTTCCCCTTTTTTTGATCATTATGGAATCTTTACATATTCAAGGATTTAATTAAAAAAAAATAAGTTTTCATAAATAATAAAAATATTTTACACTGAGAGAGTAAGATGCCTCAAGATGGCCGAAGAGCTTTTAATGATCTCAATTTAATATACTTATTCGCTGTTTTGGTCACACATGAAAAGAAGAGGTGCAAATGTTGCACTCATGCTGCCACACAAAGGAACTTTCCCTAAACTTTTTAAATCCTTAAGCGGTTCTTCGTGACGTCACGCACTGTATGGCGCTCTCGCTGCTGATTGGCCAGAAGGTGATGCGCGAGGCCAGTAGCGCTGACTCACTGACTGTTTGCTTTAAGACAAATAGAAAAACACCCCTAATTTCAGAAAAAGCGACGGGGGAAAATCAAACTGCTTCATTTCTCAGGAGGAAGAGACCTTTTCGGGCTACGTACTGTAACATCCGGCTGAGCGGTTAAACTAAAACAAGCGAGAAAACGCTGAACGTGTTCGTCTTTGCGCTGGTTATTTATCTTCTTTCGCGGCGCTGACTGAAGTTTACGAGCTCGTGCGAAAATATTTCTGAGGTAAGTTAGCAAGCTAGCTGCTCGGGGCGCTAGATTTCAGTTTTCACTCGACATACTGACTAAAAAAACCGAACTCCTGGACTAAAGGCATGTCAGTAGTGTGACAGGTGTATCTGTGAGGTGCTTCACGGCATTTTTGGAAGGTGTGTCGACAGCAAACTGGCCTGAGGCACGAAAAGCTAGTAAGGCTAAACTTACCTCGTAAATGTTTTTTTTTTTTTTAGCTTTAGCATGAACTTTGGTACTACGGTACACACTCCCGAACTAGTTAGTGTTTCAAAAATAGCGTCCCAGTTCACCTAGGCTACTACTGAGTGTGCTAGTTTGGGACGTGGACCGATCCACTGAAGCGTCTCAAGTGTCGGGAGTCTCGTGCGCGCGCCGCTGTGAATAAGCTAGCTTAGCTTTATCACAATGAATTTATGACATGTGTTTAGACTCTGAAGAGGAGAAACGGAGAAGCACGGTTTAAAAAAAAACAGCATCCAAGAAACCTAAACAAACCCCGCGAGAGAAGGGACAATACCTTTTAAATCACCGTCTTCCCTCCGGGCTTTGCTGGGAGATGATGGCCGGCGGCGCGCTTCAGCAGAACGGGATAACGGTGACGGTTCTCTCCGCTCAGGAGCCGCAGCAGCAGCAGGTCCCGCGGTCTCCTCCTCCGCCGCCGTCATCGCCCTCACACATGGACTCCGAGTCGCTGGATTCCCGAAAAAGACCGCTGGAGACTCCGACCGAGGCTGGAAGCACCAAGCGCACGAACACCGGGGGTAAGAACCGGCGATGCGCCCGGTGTCCCCACACACGCACCCACTGTGCCCCAAAACATTTTTTCTAAATAATAACAATAATAATAATAATAATGAAATAAACCCAGGTCAGCCTCACAGCAAGAGGGTCCTGTGTAAGAATCCCGGGTTCAGTGAGGGCGTTTCTGAGTGGGTTTCCTCTGGGTACTCAGGTTTCCTCCAGCAGTTTGAATGCATGCACATGATGCTAACGAGTTATTCCGAACTGCTCCTAGGTGTGAGTGTGAAGGGTTGTGTGTGTGTGTTGGCTGTGGTGGTCTGAAGGGGCTGTTCAGGGTGTACCCCACCTTCACTCAGTGTTGGGTGAGATAGGATCTTGACTTCATTTAGCCCTACAAGGATTAAGCGGATCGTCAAATGAGCTGATTTTCATCAAGAGTAGCTGCATAGCCGTCAGCGTGTTTCTGCCCTGCGATGGCCTGGCGAGCTGTCCAGGGT
>JBCNYG010000005.1:27376334-27387170 GCA_039654305.1 Porochilus rendahli | reverse complement strand
CCGTTGATGATCAAGGGCTGGTAATTCCTCTCCTGCTTGGTACTAAAGTCCACTATCAGCTCCTTAGTCTTGCTGACATTGAGGAGGAGGTTGTTGTCCTGGCACCATAATTCCAGGTTTCTGACCTCCGTATGTATGTCACGCTTTCCACTTTCACTTGATCAGGTTTTTGCCCCAGTGCTTCTGGAGTGTTAAACTTTGCTTGTATCCAATTTTACCCCAAACCCCTGGAGCGCTGCCGGACCTTCCACACTACCAACCCTAAACACACTGTGTAGAGTTAAGAATGAAACATCATCCAGTTCATATATGCTTAGTGGTCTTCCCTTAATTGACACGGCGAGGTTGGAAGATAAACAGATAAAATGGCTTAGCTGTAATCTGAACCTGTCTGGTTCTGGTCCCATTTGTGGTTCTGGTGCAGTTCTAGTGCCTAAAGGCACTGGCTGTGAATGTGTGGATAAATTTAGCCTTGTGTCAGCCCAAAGCGGGTCACTCTCCTCTCTAAGAGAAAATTAAAGTGGGACAGCAGAAGAACTGGCAGGAACTCAGCAGGATCTCGAAAGGAAAGCATAAGAATAATAAATAAGACGTCTCAGGTGAAGCGACATCATGTGTAATGAAGCTCTGATAACTTTTAGCTCCAGTGACAGAGGTGTGATCTCTCTTTCTGTCCTCTTCACTGAAGGAAGTGTGGCTTCAATGTCTTGAACTCATGCTGAAGGAGACACACCTCCTTCATTTTAAAGTCTCAATGAGGGAGATGCGGCCTCTGTCCTGTCAGTCCCATAGATGGAGGCGTGGCCTCTGTCCTGTCAGTCCCAGTGATGGAGGCGTGGCCTCTGTCTTGTCAGTCCCAGTGAAGGAGGCGTGGCCTCTGTCTTGTCAGTCCCAGTGAAGGAGGCATGGCCCATGTTCTCTCAGTCCCAGTGAAGGAGGTGTGGCCTCTGTCTTGTCAGTCCGAGTGAAGGAGGTGTGGCCTCTGTCCTGCCAGTCCGAGTGAAGGAGGTGTGGCCTCTGTCCTGTCAGTCCGAGTGAAGGAGGTGTGGCCTCTGTCCTTTCACTTTTTTAATTATTTGCTCACTAAGTTATATGAAAACACTGACATTATGTCCTTTGATGCTGTTCTCCAGCGGTGCATGAAATTAATGTTTTTGGTTTGTTTGTTTTAATTTTTTTTTAAATAATAAATTGCTGATAGACGACCTTGTGCCATCAGGCATCGTTAGTACATCTAGGATGTTTAGCTCGGTAGGTAAAAGTCAATACTTCTCCTTAGGCTCTCTTAGACTTTATTTATTAACACAGTATTATTTGTAGGAAACAAGTAAGGCTGTATCCACATGATGTACATAGATCTATAATCTCCTCTCAGAACAGGATGTTCCTGCGTTCGTCAGAGGCGAGCGCCGCGCTTCATGCCCTGCAATCCCACTGAATTAATAAAGAAATGCTTATGAGTAAGAGTAAAGATGAAACATGTTTCCGTGCTCTAATCAAGTGTGTGTGTGTGTGTGTGTATAGAAGAGGGTGAGTACTTCTTGAAAGTGCTGATCCCCAGCTATGCGGCTGGTTCAATTATCGGAAAAGGAGGACAGACCATCGTCCAGCTGCAGAAAGAGACTGGCGCCACTATCAAATTGTCCAAATCAAAGGACTTTTACCCAGGTAATACACACACATGCACACACACAAGCATACACACACTATACTTGTAAAATGCCCTTTTGTGTGTGTATATATAATCACTCCTTATATGTTTACATGAAACATTTGTTCAATAAAAGTGGTGTTGTTGGTTTTGTTGTCATAGTTGTGTTGTCTCATATTCCACATCACACAACACACACTGTTACATTTTCTACCCAGTGAAATCGTAACTTTTCTTGGCAATGAAAGTGAAATGTTTAATGCTCAGATAATTAGACATGAAGTAAAGCATGAATTCTTTTTGCTAAAGGATTTTCTGAAGTCACTTTGGAGAATAACAGCACCTTTTTAGAATTCTGTCAGTTTGGAGGGAAAAAAATCATCGTGTCGTCACTTTATTGTGTTTACTACATGAGAGCCGTGCAGACCTGAATGCTTCACTATCTTTGGATAATAATGGGCATTATTCTCGCAAACTTGCAAGATCCAAAAAATTGTTGAATCAAAATGGAGGACAAAAACACACAGTTTGTCACCATCAGTGATTCAGAAATCACCCCTCTTCATCATCACTCCTCTTCATCATCACTCCTCTTCATCATCACCCCTCTTCATCATCACTCCTCTTCTTCATCACTCCTCTTCAACATCATCATCACTCCTTTTCATCTTTATCACTCCTCTTCATCATCACTCCTCTTCATCATCACTCCTCTTCATCATCATCACTCCTCTTCATCATCATCACTCCTCTTCACCACTCCTCTTCATCATCACCACTCCTCTTCATCACCACTCCTCTTCTTCATCATCACTCCTCTTCATCATCACTTCTCTTCATCATCACTCCTCTTCTTCATCACTCCTCTTCTTCATCACTTCTTTATCATCATCACTCCTCTTCATCACCACTCCTCTTCATCATCACTCCTCTTCTTCATCATCACTCCTCTTCATCATCACTCCTCTTCATCACTCCTTCATTATCATTACTCCTCTTCATCATCACTCCTCTTCATCACTCCTCTTTATCATCACTCCTCTTCATCATCACTCCTCATCAACATCAGTCCTCTTCATCATCACTCTTCTTCATCTTCACTCCTCTTTAACATGCTTATCTTTAACAAAAATAAATCCTGGACCCTGGGGAATCACTGCTTGCAGCTATATTTTTTGAAAGTGACAGAAATTCTCTCTTCATTTAGGATATGGTTCTAACATTTATTTTTCCTTAAAAATTCTGAAATCAAGTTCAGTTCACTGTAGAGTTTTTACCTTCACAGGTTTTTTGTACATATTCAGTAATAAATGCTTTCAAACACAAAAGTTAGAAATTATTAAAGGACATCCTGTACAGATCGTACGAGCTCCATCTCCTCAACTTATTTCCTCCATGAAAGAAGCTTGAGATATAAAGAAGAATAAAATATCTTTAAACTTCCTGAAGATGAAGAGCTCCTTTTTTAATCCCACGCTGCTTAAATGAAAATGTGACTTAAAGTAAAGAGTATAATTTGGTATATTGAGTAATAAATTGGCTGATGTAGCGGTTTCACAAAAAAAGTTATTAAAAAGCAAAAGTGGTAGAGAAGAGCCTACATGTTTTCTCTCCTCAGGAAAACCAGGTGCCATTAATATGTAAATTAGGGTGCTTTTTTCATGAGCGGAGGTGAGCAGGTCTGAATCGAACCGTTATGTGTTTACTCCCTCAGCGTGGCTCACTGGAGCAGGAGGAGAACGCCCTGAATCGAATCACCCAAATACAGGAAGTAAACCACTCACACAGTCGATCAGTGTCTGAGCCTGATACTGATTACTGATTGCCGTCCATGTTTGATTCCGATCAGGGGCCTGAGTTGGATACTGCAGTAAAGATCTCTACAGTCCAAGACACCAAACAGGGTTTAAATTAGTTTAACGAAAACAGTAACTGAAGCGAACGAACTCACTCACTGAACCGCTTAAAACTATTAGGGTTACAAAGAAACTGGAGCCTATCTCAGCTGACACTGGACGCAAGCAGGGTGCTCCCTGAACTTGAACATGATGTCTGAC
Organism: Porochilus rendahli; assembly: GCA_039654305.1. NCBI lineage: Eukaryota > Metazoa > Chordata > Actinopteri > Siluriformes > Plotosidae > Porochilus > Porochilus rendahli. The sequence continues at coordinate 27,383,462 of JBCNYG010000005.1, read as the reverse complement.
GTGGCCAAATTCAGTTCCATTTAACTTGAGCAAAAGGGATATAGAAGCCATGGAATGAAACCTGTTCTGGATGTACGTCACAATTAATAACCAAACTGGAAAAAATATATCAACCAGATAGTGTTTTTAAAATACAACAAAGCTGTTAAGCACAATGCTAATTTCTCCTTAAGTTAGTCACGGCCAGTTTTCCAACCCATTAGACATCCTTTTAACCCATTAGACAGATCCTTAATGATAAAAGAGCCACCAACCAGGAAGGCTGGCGGCAATTACGTATTTCGTCTGAGGCATGTGATATCGCCCAGTTGTGTCATTTTGGGTCAAAATCTTGTTCTAACACCAGAGACGATGTAACACTCTCAGAGGAAAGCACTATCCATCCACTTCTGTGCGCATAAACTCACATAACCATGTGATGGGCTAGCATTGCTGTGATTGACAGGGCAGTGAGAGTAAGCCACTCCTCCTTCCCTAAGAGCACGCCAAGAGAGGACAGAGAGCTGTTTCACTTTTAAAAGTATTCTATACGATAACAGGCACTCAGTTTATACCGTTCCTAACATTTTCGTACCACTGAGTGCATGTCAATATTTTTTACTTTTATTTTTTCCTAAAAATGAGGCAGTTTTATAGAATTTAATATATTTTGTATTTATTTGGATAGCTTTGATTATTATTTGGATAGATGATGGTTGTGAACACGTTGTAGTGTAGATTGGAGGAACGGTCACATAAGTCCCTGTATTGTGTGTATTGTGAAGTGACAGCTCACACACACACACACACACACACACAGAAAGAGAGAGAGAGAGAGAGAGATTTATAAAAGGCACTTTACTCCTTAGGGGTCATTAAAATGTCAAAGCTGTCCTATCAGAGATTAAACACACACACACGGATTTGCCTTTGTGTACTTTATTATCGTCAATATAGTTTGCGCACAAATTCTGCAGCAGTTTTCGGGGTCTTTAACGAAGTCTTCTGCATAAAAAGAAAATTTGTGTTTAACATTCTGAAATGAACAGAGTGATAAAAATTTATAGAGCAGTTATGTTTAACGCACCATAGTCCACGGCAGAACTGATGGCGATGTTGCTCTTCATCATCGGCTCATCAGTCCTTTTTACATTCCGGAAAACAATGGCCGGGGAATGTAGACACGCTTGTAATTATAGCAGTAGCAACTGTGTACCCTTATTTATGGCTAATTACTGTTCATGGAAAGGTGCAGTTATATACATATTTTGTGCAAATTCTGTTTATGTACACATAATAAATGGAAAATGCCATTCCTCATTTGGCCCAGTCTGAAATCAAGTGTGACAAAGCCTGGTAAAGTATATCCGTTTTTATTATATCCACACCCACTGGATATGAACAGTCACTTGCTCTGATTGGTTCGTCGATTACTGGGAGATCAGCTAATATACAGTGAGGACAGAAAAACCAAATGATGAAGCGTTTTCACCGAACCAACAGAAGATAAATAAATTCTCTTTTTAAAAACAAAATCAGCCCACCCAAATTAAAAATAAATAAATGAATTAACAAATAACTTGCTTATTATAGTTATTTAATTTTTCACAGAAATTGTTGCCGTCAGCTGTTGCTGTCAGTTTGCCAGTTTGTGTATGTTTATTTCACTTCTTTTTTTGTTTGCCTTTTTCTGAGACAATTCCGGAGCTCAAAAGTTTTTGAAATTCATCTCGGAGAGATCCAGAGCAGAGATAAACAGCCACCTGCAGCATCAAAACATGGTACATGCTGGATAGCTGTCCAGGCACTTAGCCTTCAATGTGGAATTGATCCTGAATCATTTAAAAAAATTATTGAATCAAATTATAAAAATGCTATATCTCTAAAAATCCAGTGGACGTGGATATGATCAGTCACTTCAAACAAATCATATGAGTCACATACTTATATATATATATATATATATATATATATAAAACCAGTAGATGATAAATATTGGTTACAAATACAGAACTACATTTGAATTTATTTATTTTTGTTGAAAAAATGTTTTCTTTGTTAGCTCGTCACCTTGACTGTAGCCCTGTTTAACACGCCGCAGCTGTAGTTTTTCCCTAACAATAATAGAATCAGCTCTTGGTTCCGTGCTTGGAAAAAAAATAGTAGTGGCGTTTGGATTAAAACCGGACAAAAATAAAGGGAGGTTTAGCAGCCGTCCTTTGTTTTATGAGCTGCTGAGAGGGGAGTATTCGAAGCCCCCGTGGCTCACAGGGCACCTATAAAAAGAAGCCTGTCTAAGCCGAGGCTTTACTCGTGCTCCAGAATCCTGTGAAATACACACACACGCTTATATAAATGTACACTTATGCCGCTACCCATCTCCCTCATACACACGTGCACACACACACACATGACCGAGCCCCTGCTTTCACTTTGTTTATTACTTGTGGGGTTTTTTAATTTTGTGTGGGTGGGTGTGGCGGTGTTGAACTTAATGTGTTCTTTTGTGTTGTACCCACTCAACAAGCTGACACAGGTGGATATAGATGAAATATAAATGAATGTCTTGGTATTGCAGCAATTTTCTCACACTCACACACACACTGACACACACACACACACAGAAACCTGAGGCTTTGTCTATTTACTTTAACTGACTGACTGGTCATATCAGTCTCATCCTTCCAACAACATGCACGCACACGCACGCACGCACACGCACACCTAAACACATAGTGTCCTGCTGTTTGGTGTTTGCTGAGAATAAACGCTGAAATGGTTATAGAAATGTTCGCCTCTTTGTCACACACCCACCCGCTCAGTGGTGCAGCAGTGTGAGTGAGTGGCATGGTTTGAATAAGAACAGGTGTTTATTGAACAGATGCTTGATACCTAATCTGCTGCACAAAGATGACATCACAGCACAGGACCTCATGGACACACGGCCAAGTTTCAGCACTGTTGCCCAGAAACATACACACCGGCCATTTTATACTCCCCCTCCTTCCCTCTCTTTGAGAATCTTCATCTATCATTTTATCCGCTGTGACTTTAACTGTTTTCCTGCGATCCCAGATCACAGGCTTAAAGTAACTCGGATGAATTGCATACAGTTAGTGCATAGGTAAAAGAAGCACCACTCAAAGCAAGAAGTTCTAGGTTCTTTGACCGAAGGCGGGGTGCTCCCTGAGCAGCTCGCCGTTTTATCGCAGGGCCAACGCAAACACTACTCACATTCACACCTCAGAGCAATTTGGATCAGCTAGTTTGCCTAATGAGCATGTCTTTGAATGTTAGGAGAAAACCAGAGTACCCAGAGGAAAATCACGCAACCACGGGGAGAACATACAGAAACGACGCCGCTTTTGAGGCTATGCTTTCTTGTGACGGTTCAAGATGTCACTTGCAGTTTGAGTTTGAGGCAAGGTGTGGGATTTAACACAGGCATCCCAACAATAGCATGCAGCTCCATCCATACTGAAATCACAAGTAACACCCTGGGTATCTGGGTGTCGTCAGCAGTCATGTGATAAAAGAGGAAATAGTACCAAGACTTGAGGAACACCGGTGAAGATATTGCACGTAAAATATTTAGGTTTTCATAACTCCTTTGATTAACCAATAGTTTAGTTGGTGAACATGACCGCTGTAGTGCGGGCAAGAACAGACGTGGGAAGAATCAATGGTCTCAATGGGTAAAAAAAAAATTGCTTTTGCAGAATTGTGGTTTTGCAAGGCTTGAACGTTTAAAGGGGTACGCAATATGAGTATGCATAATGTTCAAAGGACGCATGGGAAGGAACTTATTGGGCTGACGAAGAGATCGGTTGAAAAAGAGAGGGTGGTATCTACCGACAGTTTTGAAGACGTGAGAAGGGAATGAGTCAGCTGTGGTCGTTAGTAATGATCATGGTGGTGGAGAAAGGACACTGACGTTGTGATGTCGGGAATTAAAGTAGGTTTACTTTTAAAGATGACTGTAATAGAAGGAACATTGTCTTGTGAGCTAATGGCTACCAAGCAGGTAGGGTAAAGGCTAACACATGTTTCCTTTGGGACACATGAAGCCAACATCCCCACCCCACCAAATTCCGGCTCCATCACAAGGCAGAATAGTTTGCATGACATAAAACACTGTTTGGCCTCTTTCACATAGACGAGCTAATAAATGCTTGTGATTGGTTAGTTTTGATTAACAGGCAAGTGCGAGTATGCCACCACCCCCACCTATAGAAGAGGTCTAGATGGCTGACTTTTCTGTTGTGCCAGTTGTGTAGCTCATCTCTGAATTTTCCCAGATCAGGGGGGTCTGAAATTCTTTTATAGCTAGGAGACACATTAACCAAAAATTAAAGGGAGGGTGGCACCATGGTGTAGTGGTTAGCGTGTCCGACACACAGCAAGAAGGTCCTGGGTTGGAGTTCCGGGCTGGACAAGGACTTTTCTGTGGAGAGTTTGCATGTTCTCCCGGTGCTTGTGTGCGTTTCCTCTGGGTACTCTGGTTTCCTTGCGCAGTCCAAAGACAGGCATGCTAGGTTCGTCGGCTATTTAAAATTGCCCTTGAGTGTGAATTGTTGTATTTGCATTGTCCCCATGATGGACTGAATGAATGAATAAATCCCAGGGATCATCTCAGTGCGAATGTATTCATTTAAATGTGTACATTAATATTTGCTCTGGTGTTAAATTGTAGAGCTTCCAGTTCCTGACAGTATTTATAGTGCGATTTGTTTATGAGCTCTCTGATACTCTAGCTACACACAAAAGGAGCCCCCGGGTTTATGCTTCATGAACTCTGCTTAAAGATCCACTTCCCTGGAGGGGAAAGAGAAAATACTATGAAGGTTAGACAGGAAGGTTGTGGTTACAGCATGGTATTCATCTGATGAGATATTAGGATGTGAAAGATATGGGGGTTGAGAAGCTTCACTTCTGGGCTATAAGCAGACCCTCTGCCAATCCATCATGGAGAGCGAGAGAATGCAGAGACTGAGGACGACAGAGCAGCTGCCGTTGCTGAGTTCTCGATGGTGATCTATTTCCTTGTCAGAGCCAGGAAGTGGAGTGCATGGAACGAGGCCAGGACTGAGATGAAGTCAGCTTTGTGGACAGATTGATAGTTCCAGAGCCCACCTACAACCACTGCCTGAGATTGTTATGAGAGTATTGGCATTGCTGTCTCTGAAATGCATGCTGGGAGAAAAGAAAGTGGTGGCTAATTTGGCTTGTAAGATACAAAGAGTGCCTGAGAACAGAAATGAGGAAGAACCAGTTCAATACTGTAGACTACGTTTCATAAACAGCATTTGGCAGACGTTCTTATCCAGAACAGCTTACATTTCTTTGCATTTATACAACTGAGCAGTTGAGGGTTAGTGGTTAAGTAAACCAGAGCCTGAACCACTGAGTCACCTCTGAGAAGAAACAAAATGTAGATGCTTAGCTACGTTTCTAGCTTACACCCAGGCTCTGTTGTAAAGTTGGTACTGGTGCATGACATCCTGTATACTGGCCCAGCTACTGCCCCTAACTGGCCACACTAGTGTCCGGTTTCGTATGCAGGTATGACAGCTTACACATTGTCTACTTGATTGGTACATCTCTTACAGAAAAGCAAACGCTAATGTAGCATGTAGCTAGCAAGCATGGTATTGTTACATTAGTGAGCCTATTAATTAGCATTTGATATTAGTTCGGCTAGAAAACCTGGCTGTTGCTGTGGCACGGGTCTTTAAACCTGTTCTTGGATGCCACTCGGTTAAATTAGTGAGCTAGTTAGCTAGCATTTGCATACTGAGGCTATTTGTTCTGCTAGAAAAAGCAGGAAGCTTAGGACAACTTGCTTCATGTCTATTATTTGTATTATATTTCTATCCAGAGCAAGAGTTCAAATCACCTACCGTGTTTTTAAAAAAATATTAATTAATTCATAATCCTACTAGGGTCACGACTCATGACTCTGGGCGAAGGCAGGCTACACCCTGACCAACTCACCAATCCATTGCAGGGCCAAAACAAACACAACAACTCACACCTCGGGACAATATGGAAAACCCAGTTCGCATAATGTGCATATCTGTGGACAGTGGGAGGAAACCGGAATACCCGGAGGAAACCCACACGAGTTTGGCTAGGATATGAAAACTTTAAACTCGCCCTTGTTGAGCCCTGGACTGGAACCCAGGACCTTCTTGTGAGGCAGATGTGCAGATCACTATGCCACCCATATTTATTTGTTTGTTTAATTTATTTGGAGACATTATATTCACAGTGTAAATATTTTCTCCTCCTATTTGAAGACCAAGGGGGTTTCACTCACACTCCTGCAATGTGTTATGAATTAAACAAGACTCTGTTGAGACTGTCAAGGGTTCTTTATCCTTAGCAACAGGATTCCAGGCAGGTCATCATCTTCAACTGCCAAAGACTGATCCACTCTGGGTGAGGGGTTGGGGATTGGCCGTGGATAGAGCAAAGAGTAAATAGATCAAATAATTCATTTAAATAATGCAGCCACTTAACAGTACACACTGTACCTCTGTGTGTGTGTGTGTGTGTGTGTGTGTGTGTGTGTGTGTGTGTAGGTACAACAGAGCGTGTGTGTTTAATCCAAGGTACGGTGGAAGCACTAAATGGAGTTCACAATTTCATCGCCGAGAAAGTGCGCGAGATGCCACAGAGCAGCCAGAAAAGCGAGCCAGTCAGCATCCTGCAGCCGCAAACCACCGTGAACCCCGACCGAGTCAAACAGGTTAGTTATGTGCATACATGCATTCCACACGAATGGCCAAATAATTAGGAATTAATCACAGATTGGTGCTATCACATGAAGAACGGGCTTGATGCTGAGAGCAGTGCTACAGTGTATTATATTAAAGTCTGGAGGGTTGTAGTGATGCCATGCTGGGGGTGTTCCCCAGGGGGAGAAAGAGCCAGACTGGGCCTGAAAAGAGCGAGGGCACTGGGTTATTTTTACCTGCATGTTCCAGAGAAAGAGAGGGGGCAGCTGCATGGTAAGCCCCAGGATCAACAAATGGCTGAGATAAGCAATGACTGGTCAGTGAGATCTTATAGACTCTCTCTCTCTCTCTCTCTCTCTCTCTCTCTCTCTCTCTCTCTCTCTCTCTCTCTCTCTCTCTCTCTCTCTCT
>JBCNYG010000005.1:27325693-27338545 GCA_039654305.1 Porochilus rendahli | reverse complement strand
AAAACAGACAGTGCAGGCTTTTAATGGTGACTGAAGCGCTCCAGTCGTGTTACAGAGGGGGTTTAAAAAAGGGGGGGGGGGGGGGGATTTGTGAAGAAAAGCCTGATGGTGTTTAAATCTTACATTTATGACCAGAGCACAAAGCTGGTACTGCTCCAGGGTGATAATCTCATGGTAGCAAGGCTCCTGAGCCAGACGCAGCACCGCGCAGCCCGCCGCCAACCGCAAACGTGACATGTCTGGCTTCCTGAACACACACGGGATAAAAATAATTAACGAGAAAAAAGGTTTTTTTAGGATTAAAACGTTGTATTACTTAAATCATTAAGCTTTGCTCAGAGACCGGTGCAAACCTTTTTTAATGAAGGAAAGACTATTAGTCAGACAGTGGCTGGTTTATTAACCTCACAGCTGTGTATGTGAAGCACCTATGGCGATCTCAGCATTCTTTCTTCATGCTAGTTTTTTTAATTAACCTATCTATCTGAATATATCTATGTATATCCAATTTAATTATCCAACCCAAAAAAGAAAGTCACAACAGTCCTTCGCTCCTTTCCCGTTTCTCAAGCATGAAGTATTTTAGTCGGCCGCGATGCGCTCACCCCATCTTGCCCTGCTCGGTCAGATCTCCATCGCTGTTCAGTATGGCAGTCAGCATCCTCAGCGTGGAGTTACCAGACTTGCTCTGGTTATTCTTGACCCCGAGCAGCCACCTCACCATCAGCTTAATGCCCTGAATCTGAAAAGAAGATTGAACAGAATAGACACCTCCGATAAAGCCAGAGATATTTACTTAGAGCTGGGGGAAAGAAAACAGCGATTCGTCAATGTCAGGACCAACGGGTGGGAGATAATAACTATGTCTCGGGCAATCACTGTGTCTCGAGCTCACGCTGTGACAAAAATAAATATGAGCAAAACCCAGCATCTGGGGGTACTGTGCAGCTTTTGCCGACAGACTTAGAGGCATTCATCATATTGTGTGTGGTAACGGCATACGATGTGCATTGGACATTTTATAAATAAGGTGCGACTGTAGCCTACCTTTGCCAGTGTTTCAGGAGAAACTTCATCATCTGGAACCCAGAGCTTGGTCGTTTTCTTGCCAGGAATCTTTGAGACAGAGATTGGGGGGGTGGGGTGGGGGGGGGGGAAGACACCAAGATGAATATTGGCACTCAGCATCAGGGTCTGTGTGCCAACATGCAGAGTAAAGACATTCATCACTGACTTCTCAGGTCAGGGTATTTTCTATCCTTGCGACCTTCAACTTACCAGTTTTAAAGAAGGCTTAAAGGACACAGATTTTAAAATCCAACAAATTATTTAAAAAATTTATATAACACCCCCCACCCCAAAAAAAAACAACACAGGTCTGTAAAATTCTCATTAAGCCCGCCAATCTGTAAAGATGAGCAATCTTCTACTGATGTTCTCTTTCCCGCCCTCTTCCAATCTTGCAGTTCCAGCAGGATAACTCGAGATAAGCCTTGCATTGGTACGAAACGATCTTAATATACGCAAAAAAACAACAGATTGTGTTGGATTCCTGGCTTCATTCGAAATTGGGCAAATTTCTTCCTTTTTTTGCATCCAGTGAAGTATCTGTGTAACGTAGCGGAGTCGAGGCAGACAACCAACACACTTGCGGTACATGCGCAAGAGCGCTCGTGTGTTCTTCTATTCCGGTAGGTATGAATATTTCCATGACTTTGCAAGGGTGAAATTCTCAAATTCATCACCACCACACCGTTGAAATTTTGTGAAACTGTGGAAAGTTGGAGGTAGACTTGTTTCGCTTTTAAAGCAACACAACCAATAAATAAAATAAAGAATTCAGTAGAAAAACCGACGCGTGTTTCTAGCCTCAGCTGGTTGCCCTTTCAACATGCTCAATGTCTCTGCACGTCTTGGCGGTCTTCATTCATTATTATTGATATGAACATGCTGCCTAGTTTACGGTAGAATCAGGATACACATCACACACTCTCATATCTTTATACAGTGACTGAGATGATATTTTTGCTGCCAATAATTGAAGCAACAAAATAAATCTAGAACTACTGCATGGTGCTTATATGTCTCTTATCACGTTCAGAGAAGAAGAAAGAAGCCTGGAGGAACAGGTAGACAACCTGAAAACAAAATTCCTCTGGTCCTGGTTTTTACCAGCACAAATCATAACTGAACAAACATTCATTCATTTTCTGAACCGCTTTTTCCCAATTAGGGTCGCGGGGAGGCTGGCGCCCATCTCAGCCGACTCTGGGCGAGGGCAGAGTACACCCTGGACAGCTCGCCAGGCCATCGCAGAATATTAAGAATATAATTTATAGAACATATATAAATAATTTCATTTATTTCTATCGCACTTTTCTGGTTAATGAGGGAATAAGGCAGCAGGACTTTTGCATGTCAAATCCTTAATGAAATACATCAGTGGTATAATTCCTGCCTTCAGGCACAAAACAAACTCAATCACGGTAATACCCCTCCATATGGTAGTGCCACCTTTGCCCCGACTCTCCTCCTGACGTCAGATTGACAGGGGGAGGAGTCAGGTAGTATAAAAACCCGCCCCTTACGCACGGTTCTTGAATGAAGACGCAGAAGAGACGCGTAGAGGAGGATCAGGATCAGGGTCAGGACGATTCCACCCTGTCCGAGGTTCAGCTTGTGTGTCTGAGGAGCTGTACTTATTTGAACCTCACGGTCTTGGATTAAATATAGATATATATATTATTTTTTTTCTCTGTTGGTGTTTTGTTTGCTTTGCGTACCGGATGCGAGCACCTGTGCGTTATTTGGAAAAGTTTTGGCCATGACGCGTTTTCTCCTGCTGGTTCTGTCTCTCCTGCTGCCTCTGGTGAGTTTCTCAGACAGGATACTCTCTCAGGAGATGTGTTCAGGGTTTTATTGTGTGTGTGTGTGTGTGTGTGTGTGTGTGTGTGTGTGTGTGTGTGATGGGATAGAAAGTGGTGCAAAGTTATGACAGAAGTATTGCATGGAGATGTTAATTATCCTCGTGCATGATCACATCACTATTTCAGGAGCTCTTAGTATAATTTGCAGTGTTTAATATTAATAATATTAATAATAATAATAATAATAATAATTATTATTATTATTATTATTACTAGGTTAGTGACAGCCGGGTAAATGTGTCCTCTCCGCCCTCTGTAGGTTTCTTCCTCCGGGGTGTTTGAGTTGAAGGTGCATTCTTTCAGCACCACGCGCCGATTCTGTAGGCGACCACGCGACTGCAACATCTTTTTCCGCATTTGTCTCAAGCACTCAGAGGATGTGATCTCGGCCGAGCCCCCATGCACCTTCGGCACCGGACAGACCGGAGTGATGCGCGCCGAACCGGGAGCCATCTCCAACAGCGCCGCCATCCGCGTGCCCTTCCACTTCAAGTGGCCGGCAAGTCCACATCACACCCCATCCTCCAGTTTCACACTGTAGTCATACACACTACTGTAGTCATCCTCTTCAGATAGGCTGGAGTACATCACTCACATCACTCACATCACTCACATCACTCGCATCACTCGCATCACTCGCATGACCCACATGACTCACATGACTCATCTCTCAGTATTACAAACTGTTCTTTTCACCATCATTTCTGTTGCTCTTTTCAGCTTTGGTGCATTTATCACTTATTTTATGTATTATACATTCACTGCAGTTTTTCTTCATTATTGGCTTTCATGAAATAATCATTCAATTCATCATTTTGTTTTCATTTACTTTTTGGGTCACCCTGTATTTACAGTGTTGTCTTTCTACCTACAACCAAATTTCCTTGACTGGGGATAAATAATAAAAAAAAACTTTTCAGCTCGAAGGTCACATTATTGAGTGGCATGAACTCTGATTTAATTATAGTTCTTCATCATGAGAAATGAATGAGTCTGAGTTCTGGGTACATCTATGACAGGTAGAATTATGATTTATAGGGTTCGACAACACCAGTGTCGATATCCGGTCCCTTACATCATGTAGCAGGAATTCATTCACAAATTAATTGAATTTTTGGCAACATTCATTCATGTACTTTTGTATTTATTTGTTTATTTTTTTGCTTGATTGTTTATTTATTTGTTTATATTAGCGTTATGCTCTCTGTGTTTGCCAAACATTACCCAGCTGCAAATTCTTATTTATTTGTTTATTTATTGATTTATTTGTGTTTGATTGAATATTTGTCTTTCTATCTGTTCATTTATTTATTTATTAATTTGTTTGTTAGAAACATATTTGCATCTTGGCTGAAGCATATTTATTCTATTTATTTGTTTATTTAAAAGTAGAGTGTAGTTGACTGGTTTCAATACAGAGTGAAAATAATCTTAGATTTGACTCTTTAAACACTCACACAGTAGATTTTACTTTCACACGGTGGAATTAACTCCTGAAAATCTGATTTAACACCTGAAACCTTGAGCCCACGTCTCCTGTCTCAGTCACCTGTAAACCTTGACCACAATCATTTCACACTTAGATATTAACATTTTTCTCCAGTTCTCTACACGAACACGTTCATTCATCGCTCACCGACATTTTGTTGACTTTTACAGACTTGTATCGTTATATCATTAGCCTTTATTAGATTTTTTTATAATGTAACTCTGCTGCATTCCTTTTCGATTTTAGGGAACGTTTTCTCTGGTTATTGAAGCCTGGAACGCAGAGACACCCAAAGAGCACGCTGACCACACAGGTACGTGCCCACTGGCTCAGAAAAAAAACACCAGCACACCTGAGCCGGTGCACGACACCCGGCTGTTTATTCAGGAGGGCGTGTGTAATTATGAGTATAGGTGCTAAATCACAACAATGGCTAACTGTTGTGCACAGCCACTAAACAGTCATGTTTCACAAGCTAGCATACTTTTCATGCTAACACACTAGCATTAAATTAATGGCAGGTTGGCCTGTTTACCATCATGCTAGTACATTTTCTTTGAAACTTTAACAAGATACAAGCTCACAAGTTTGTTGATAATAATATCAGCATGTACGTTGTTAGCGTGCATACTGTGATGTTGCTCATCTGTGTGTATTTTCTATAAACAGAGAACCAGAACAACCTGGTGAGCCGTCTAGCAACACGGCGGCGTTTAGCTATCGGTGAGGACTGGTCTCAGGATGTGCACTTCGGCGAGCAGAGCGAGCTCCGCTACTCTTACCACGTGTTCTGCGATGAGTTCTACTACGGAGACGCATGTTCAGATTACTGCCGGCCACGCGATGACACCCTCGGACACTACACGTGCGATGACATCGGCAGCAAACAGTGTCTGGACGGCTGGCAGGGGGAATACTGCTCAGATCGTGAGTCAACACACACACACCTCTTCAAAGTGCTCTTAGTCCCACCTAAAAGTCTGCCTATCTAGGGTACTACATTATTGATGTAATTTATAGTGAAATTCTGGGCCTCGTCCCAAACTGCATATTACCATTCTAAATATTATCCACACCCATGGGGACTCTTTATCTTTATACGATGTATATTTTTGTTGTGTAGGTGTGTGTGTGAGAGAGAAAGAGAGACAGACAAAGAGAGGGAGTGTATATTATATGTCAGATGGCCAGATGTCTGTTCGGTCCCTTGGGAGAACTACGTCTGGTCTAGAAGCGTCTCGACGCGTGTTTTTGTGAAAGAGAGTCTGGTTGTGTATGAATGAGTTAATGAGTGTGTGTGTGTGTGTGTGTGTGCAGAAATCTGAGCTGTAGTTAATCTACATCTAACATCCGTGCACGAGTGTGTGTGTGTGTGTGAGCATCTCATTCATTTCTTTTGTTCATCAGAACAATACAAGCCCAGAGCAGACACATGCTGTGGACTCGTTCTGTGTGTGCGAGTGTGTGTGTGTGTGTGTGTGTGTGTGTGTGTGTGTGTGTCAGCTCACCAGCTGCTGGCCTCAACACTTAACACTCCCATTCATCTGTTCTCATTTAGCTGGGCGTGGCTTGTGTATGTAACCTCTCTTCCCCCCCCTCCCCTCACAGCCATCTGCTCAGCGGACTGCAGCGATCGTCACGGTTACTGCGAGGCCCCTGGAGAGTGTAAATGTCGTCTGGGGTGGCAGGGCCCGTCCTGCAGCGAGTGTGTACGTCACCCCGGCTGTCTGCACGGCACCTGCACGCAGCCCTGGCAGTGTGTGTGTAAGGAAGGATGGGGAGGTCTTTTTTGCAACCAGGACCTGAACTACTGCACCAACCACCGGCCTTGCGCAAACGGAGCCACCTGCACCAATACAGGCCAAGGCAGCTACACCTGCACCTGCCGGCCAGGGTACGGAGGCACCGACTGTGAGCTCGAGATCAACGAGTGTGACTGTAACCCCTGTAAGAACGGCGGCAGCTGCAACGTGAGTTACTTAACACGCCTGTAGCTTAGCATCACCAACCTAATACACCACCTGCATGAATAACAGGTGCAGCATGAGTCCCTGTAAACACACTCTAAACACTAAACACCCTCACTTAATGCAAGAAAGCGAACACCAATCTTAACTCCGTAAAACATCCTAAACTTAACACCACCACTGACCCCAGCACCTGTAAAATACCAACATTTCCAAGTCCCCATAAAACAGTAACATCGGAAACTACAGCGCATGTCTCTGACTGAACTAACACATTACCCTAGCACTTTACCACACCTTTACATGTAAACCTAACCTGACCTCTATAAAAACAACAGCAGCTGTGACATGATTTCTGAACCTGATCACAAATTAACTCTTACACTCACATCACACACACCCTAACACAGCCTAATATTAACACTACTGCTAACACAGCCGAATAAAAACACTACTACTAACACAGCCTAAAAAACACTAACCCTAACACAGCCGAATAAAAACACTAACACAGTCTGACCTGAGCACTAGCCCTCTAACACACCCTTATCTCAACACTTACCCTCTAACACAGCCTAACCTCTGCACCAGCCCTCTACCTCAAACCTAAAGTCAACATTAACCCTCTAACACAACTTAACCTCAACATCAACCCTGTTACACTGCCTAATCTCAACACTAACCCTCCAACACAGCCTTACCTCAACACTTACCATCTAACACAGACTCACCTTAACATTAACCCTCCAACGCAGCCTAACCTCAGCACAAGCCCTCTATCTCAAGCCTAAAGCCAACTTTATCGTTCTAACACAGCCTAACCCTAATACCATCCCTCTAACACAGCCTAACCTTAACACTAACACTCTAACACAGCCTGACCTCAACACTTACCCTCTAACACAGCGTAACCTCAACAAACTTCTAACACAGCCTAACCTTAACACTAACACTCTAACACAGCCTGACCTCAACACTTACCCTCTAACACAGTGTAACCTCAACAAACTTCTAACACAGCCTAACCTCAACATTAACCCTCTAACACAGCCTAACCTCAACACTAACCCTCTAACACAGCCTAACCTCAACACTAACCCTCTAACACAGCCTACACTCAACACTAACCCTCTAACACAGCTTAACCTCAACACTAACCCTCTAACACAGCCTTGTCTCAACACTATCCCTCTAACACAGCCTTGTCCCAGCACTAACCCTATAACACAGCCTAACCTTAATACTAACCCTCTAACACAGACTAAACTCAACACTCACCCTCTAACACAGCCTTGTCTCAATACTAACCCTCTAACACAGCCTAAACTCAACACTAACCCTATAACACAGCCTAACCTCAATACTAACCTTCTAACACAGACTAAACTCAACTCTAACCCTTTAACGCAAGCCTTACCTCAACACTAACTTTATAACACAACCTGACCTCAACACTCACCCTCTAACACATTGTAACCCTGTCAAGACTGGAGTCCTCTGCAATGTGAGTCTCAAATGATCTAATTTTAACCCTAACACCTTAACACACTCGCTACACAGCTTTACTCTTTCACACCCAGTGGATGGTGTAAATGTTCTCTATAAACTCTCTCTCGCTTTCTCTCTCTCTGGTGTAGGATCTGGAGAATGATTACTCGTGCACTTGCCCCCAGGGCTTCTATGGGAAAAACTGTGAGATCATAGCAATGACGTGTGCAGATGATCCGTGTTTTAATGGAGGAACATGTGAGGAACGTTACACTGGAGGCTATGTGTGCCGCTGCCCGCCAGCCTACACTGGCTCCAACTGCGAGAAGAAACTGGACCGCTGCAGCCACAAACCCTGTGCCAACGGTGCGTCTTAATCATTACAGCGGGTTTTCATCCTCCCGTCATGACAATGCTATAAAGACAATGAGCTGTGGATAAAATGTGTGAAACAATCTGTGTCTCTGTCTAGGTGGAGAGTGTGTGGATGTGGGTTCGGGGGTGCTGTGTCGGTGTCATCCAGGATTCGCCGGGCCACGCTGTGCCGTTAACGTGGACGACTGTGCACGCTTTCCGTGTCAGAACTCGGGCACGTGTGTAGATGGTGTAAACGATTACACATGCTCGTGCACGCTTGGATTCACGGGGAAGAACTGCAGCGTGCGAGCTGATGCCTGCCTCGCACACGCCTGCCTGCATGGCGGTACCTGCTACACACACTTCTCAGGCCCGGTGTGCCAGTGTGTGCCTGGATTCATGGGTCCCAGCTGTGAGTTCCCTGTTCTAGATAGAACTGGTCTGGAGCGTGCAGCATCACACAGCTCCCGAGGCTCCTCCCCATCCACAGTGGCGGCGCTGTGCGTGCTAGGCGTCCTGGCAGCCTGCCTGGGCGTGTGTGTGGCCGTGGTATTCCTGAGGCGCAGGAGGCAGCGCCTGCGCAGACAACAGCTCTGCGATTCCGTATTCAACGACCTCGAGACGGTCAACAATCTTGACCGGCAGCACTACCCGTACGAACGCGAATTCCTGTCCAGGGCCGTCAGTCAGGTGAAGCCGAGCAACACCGAAACCAGGCTAAGCTGCTCACTGGCACCGGGGCATACGCTTCCTGCTGGGCGGGACTTCCTGTGGAGTGCCGGAGGGGCGGGGATGAGATAGCGTGCACACACACACACACACACACACGCACACACACACAGGCAACTAGGTTAAATAAACAAGTTTCAAACCACACAAACACACACACTATATACACAAAGGCACAAACTGAGTGACGATTGAAAATGTTACAAGCACTTCTCTTTTTTTGTTGCGTTTTTTTTTCAGTGAATGAGGGCATGACCGAATAAAGTTTTGTACGGGACCTTTTCTGATGGACCAACGGAGCTTAAGCTCCAAAAACCAAAAAGAAAAAGAAGCTTCAGGTATTTTAAAGTGTTCCGTTTGGTGTATATGGTGATTTCTCCAGAAGTGGTTGCACGTCCGCTTTACAGCAAGAAGGTTCTGGGTTTGAGTCCCAAGGACATTTCTCTGTCGAGTTTTGCATGTGCATGGGTTTCCTCTGGGTACTCCGGTTTAGCACATTATTACATATATATAAATATATTTATAATTATATAATCTGCTAATTGTATATGTAAATATTTACATATACATTGCTCATATACATGTTCCAAATTGCCCCGAGGTGTGAGCGTGAATGGTTGTCTGTTTTGGCCCTGTGATGGTCTGGTAAACTGTTTAGGGTGTACCCCGCCTTCTCACAGTGTTGGCTGAGATAGGCTCCGCCCTCCCCGTGGTCCTAATGGGATAAAGCTGGTTTGGGAAATAAATAAGTGAGAGTGTGATTGATTAGTCATTTTAATATTGTTAAGGAGATTCACAAAATACAGGATTATATGTTCATAAAAAATAAATATACAAAAATTGTATGTCAAAAAAAATCAATATGTTAAAAAAGGAAAGTAAAAAATTTACCATTTTGGACTTTTTATTTTTTGGTCAAAGAATAAGTCGAACGTCAATCCTTCTTTCAATTCTGAATAATCTTTTAAACGTGACGCTGAATCTTTACACTTTAACTTCTGTTTTAAATCTATTTTATTATTCATGTGAAGTCTGGATAACAAGATAACTTCATTCTTTTACACATCTTGATCACATAATCCAGCAAAAGTCTTTTTGTTGTTTATAAACTGATCAGATTTTAAACTGAAAGCTTTTTTCACATTTTTGAATTTTCTTTTCCGCCGACGGTCGATTGTAGCAAAAATCCAAATAATGGATAAAGTTCTCTCCGACTCCTCCTGACATCCTGTACGGATGTTTGTTCTTGTATGTTCACACAGATTAG
Source organism: Porochilus rendahli (assembly GCA_039654305.1). NCBI lineage: Eukaryota > Metazoa > Chordata > Actinopteri > Siluriformes > Plotosidae > Porochilus > Porochilus rendahli. The sequence continues at coordinate 27,328,321 of JBCNYG010000005.1, read as the reverse complement.
AGTGTATTAGATCTGTACTTTCATTGTAACAAAGTCAGAAGTATATTTATAACTATTTTCCTAAACCAAAATGGGGATATTGTTAGCCCAGTGTTGTATTGCTATGTAGCAGTGAGATCTTTCCCTCCTTCCAAGTGGGAAACTGATGTCATTTTTTTTTTAAATTAAGTAAAACTTGAGCTTTCTGAATGTTTCTGACTCGTTAAATTAATTTCTGTCACCATTTCACCTGTCATGACTTTAAACCTGAGTTCATGCCTGATTTATTTTCCTTTTTCATATATATATTTTTACATTTTTTGCATTTTTGTACTTTTAATTTCAATCATTTTTCTTGTAAAATATATTTTATGTTAATTTATTTTGTATGTCTATTTGTTGGTCAAGTGAATAAAAATGAGTAATATAACCCGAGTAGTTAATCTGAGTAAATTAACAGAAACTCGTGTGATTGGATATTCTATACAGGTAACATACAATACACCGATCAGCAGTGGCTCAGCTCCCCCTAGTGGTAAACACAAAAGTTACACGGTACTGTCTGTTTTTGGTCGTAAATTAAAATAAATTGTAATAATAATAAAATACACTCAGGTTTACTTCATATAAACATGTTTAAAAGTGGAGCCCCGTGAAGACGTAGCGTGTTAAGAGACAACTAGGTTCTGCACAGAGCCGTGTTCCCAACCCCACTGAACATCTTTGGAATGAAATGGCATCCCAGAATGCTTTAGCTGCTTTTATACGGGCCCAGCTGTTCTGGAACAACTCAACGCCAGTGGGTGCAATGTCCTCCAGAGCATCCTTTTCCAGGCATAACTTGCCAACCGAACACAATTGGTGTCAAATACAAGGGTTTACGGGTACGCAGTAAGGCCCAGCAGGGTTTTAAATGTTTGATGGGATTGGTGCAGCAGATGGGCGATTATTTTCTGAAGGTTTCTTGCGTGATGTCCCACTACATTTACATTTGCAGAATTTAGCAGACGCTCTTATCCAGAGGGACTTACAGAAGTGCTTTAAAGTCATCACCAGTGAAAATATTCTTATACTGATTTGTCAGGACACAGACTAAGTATACCATCAGTCCAGAACTCAGTGGATAGGTGCTGTGTGCAGGGTTTTTTTCTTTTATGTGTGTGTGTATAAAAACATATTGCTAGCCTAAGTACTGTTGAAAAAAGTAGGTTTTTAGCCGTCGTTTGAAGATACTCAGTGACTCAGCTGTCCGAACATTCAGAGGAAGTTCATTCCACCACCTTGGAGCCAAAACAGAGAAGAGTTTAGATGCATTTCTCCCTTGACCCTTGGTAGAAGGAGGGACCAGTCGAGCAGTGCTAGAGGATCTGACAGAATGCGGTGCTGTGCGGGGTGTGATAAGTGCTTTGAGGTTGGAGGGTGCGGGCCCCTTTTTTGGCTTTGTAGGCAAGCATTAGTGTTTTGAATTTAATGCGAGCAGCTACAGGAAGCCAATGGAGAGATCGTAACAGTTGAGTGGTGTGAGAAAGTTTTGGAAGGTTGAAAACAAGCCAGGCAGCTGCATTCTGGATCATTTGCAGGGGTCGAATTGGGCTCAAAAGTAAACCTGCAGGAGTGAGTTGGAGTTGTCTAGTCTTGAGACTTGCTGTGCCGCTTAATCCTCAACTAGCGTCATGGGGAGGCTGGTACCAATCCCAGCCGACACTGGGTGAAGGCAGGGTACCCCTTGACTAGCTCACCAGACCATCGCAGTGCAACAGACATACACAACCATTCACACACTCAATTTGGAACAGCCAGTCAGCCAAATGTGCATGTATTTGGACAGTGGGCGGAAACTGGAGTACCTGGAGGGCACCCATGCAAGCATGGGGACAACTTGCAACCTCCACTAAGAAACGCCCTCGCCGAGCCTGGGAATTGAACCCATGGCCTTCTTGCTGTGACCCGGCCGTGCTAACCTCCACACCACCCTGTCGGCCGTTCCAAATGTCTCAGTGGCTGAATGCATTTTCCATAACACAGGTTACCTTTTTGTTTTCAGGAGGGTATATAAACTTTTGCACTCCTTCCCAGCGTGGATAAGATATTTAAAATGTTTACTCTCATGTCCGCATCTCACAGAACCTACTTAATGAAACATATCACATGGAAATGAGACACGCCGACTTACCGACTTCCTGTCACAGATGACACATGGTCTGTGAAGTTGTCGGGAGGGGAAAAAAAAATGTTAAAGCAGCCATGCGATGCACTGACCAGACAATGGCACCACACAGCAGGCACTTGATATGCGCCGTGAAACTAGCTGTCAATGAACTTGAGTCATACTGCAGCAATGCAAAGATGACAGCGACATGTACGACACATCTGTGGCTCTCTACTCTCAGCCAGTGTACTGTACATCATTATAGAACACTTAGAACACATTCTCCTGTAGACTCAGTCGTCTTTTTTCTGGTTCCTATAATCAACCGTTAATGCTTAATAATTGTGGAATAATTAAAGAATAAATTGCTTGTGTGTTTGCGGTTTGGTTTGGTGACAGGTAAATTTCATTCATTCATTTTCCGAACCGCTTATTCCTAATTAGGGTCGCGGGGAGGCTGGTGCCCATCTCAGCCGGCTCTGGGCGAGGGCGGGGTACAC
>JBCNYG010000005.1:27228273-27242913 GCA_039654305.1 Porochilus rendahli | reverse complement strand
ACAGACATGAGGGCACCCTGAAAACGTTGGGCAATCAGCCACTCCACTGTCAACGGACCTGGGTGAGCATGTAGAGTAAGGGAGCGACAGCATCCCAACGCCACAGTTTACCTAAACTTCTTTAGTATTCTTTTCAGTATTCGAGGTATCACTAAGCAGCCTGCACCTTTTGATCTAAGCGGGCGAAATATCAAACATAACCGTATTGTGCATGTCCTGAAAGAGGCATGCGTCAGTAAGGCTATGGTGGAGGCTGTGGTTCGGGTTGGCAGCAACACCCCCAGCACCATCACAATGTACACGGGGCCCCCCCAAGGATGTGTACTGAGTCCCCTCCTATACAACGACAATAACAATGAGACAAGCTACAGGAGCGAGGTGAGCTACCTGGCCATGTAGTGCAAGGACAATAATCTCTGCCTGAATGTGGTAAAGATGAAGGATATTATTGTGGACTTCAGTAGAATGCAGACCCAGCATGCTCCCCTTACTATCAACGGTGCCGAGAACGGTGGTGAGAGTGAGCAGCACCAAGTTCCTGCAGGTGCACATCTCCGAAGACCTGTCCTGGAGCAAGAACACTGCTTCACAGCCCAGAAATGTACAACAGCGCCTGTACTTCCTCCACAAACTAAAAAAAGCCCCAGCCTCCATCATGCACACCTTCTACAGAGGCACCATCAAGAGCATCCTGAGCAATTGCATCACCGTGTGGTACGGCTCCTGCACCATGTCCTGTCGCAAGACTCTGCAGCAAATAGTGAGAGCAGCTCTCCCTTTCCTTCTGGACCTTTACAACACCAGCCTCACCCGCAAAACCATCAGGATTGTAGGTGACCCCAGTCACCCATCTCACAGCCTCTTCAACCTGCTGCCATAAGGGAGGAGACTGCGGAGTCTCTGGGTCAGGAATCATAAAGTTGTCTTTTGAGTCATAATCAGTGTGTGGACAGCCTCTCTTACTCAGGATACACATGCTAGCCCCCGGTCTGTAATTTGAGCACCATGTAAATCTATTTACCTGGGGACCACTGGTGGCAGAGTCTGGGTGAGGCTGGGCCTTATCAGGTTTTCCACAAGAAAAGTTTTTTTTTTCAAATTTTCAATCTTTTAAAAATTTCCTTATTTTTTACCACAAAATAAGATGAAAAATAAATAAACAGATTAAGATTCAATAAGAAAATAAATCAATCAATCAGTAATAAATAAATAAATAATAATGAAAATAATAATAATTAGATTTCCCTGATCAGTGACTATATGATTTTACTTCAGTCTTCTATATCTGCTGTATTCGGATTCTAATGTCTGTATTAACAGTTCTTTAACCTTTAACTTTATTCTGAAAATGAATTGTACTGAACATGAACTGTTCTTCTGAACGTGGCTTCTCTTGCCTTGAAGTTTCAAGCAAGTGTTTAGGCGATGCACAGAGAACGTCACTTCTGCTTCCTTTTTCTTGTAAACGCAGCACGGCGGTTGGTGGATGAAAGCCCGGTTGTAGTCTCCTTTGTTTTTTTCGCTTGATGTTCATATCTTTCATGATGACATGAACATAATGGCTTTTGTTGAAAAAATGGTGACTGCTCACGGACTGTCATCCGCCGGAAAAGGAAGTGGAAATGACACCGTGCTGCTGTTGATGTCATTTGTTTTGACTCCTTTTTACATTATATAGAAATATATGTAATGTCGATTGTGTAAGGGGATGCAAATACAATACAAATATATGTTTTTGACGATGGATTGCCTATGTGACTTCAGACCACATTCGGCTGCATTGAGTTACTTACTTTTCTTTTATCCTGCTGCATGCGCATCACTTTGTTTTATTTTGTCAGAAAAAAGACCACATGTGTGTATATATATATTTATGTACGTCAGTGGTGGCCTGGTGGTAGGGTGTTGGATTACTGATCCCAAGGTCGGGGGGTTCAAGCCCCACTATCAACGGGTTCTCACTGCTGTCCCCCCAGTGCCGCTAACTGGGTTATCAAAGGCCAGCCATGTCTCTCACTGTCTGTGGTGAGAGGCATGTAAAAGAACCATTGTTGATTTTCGTCAAGAGTAGTCTCTGAGCCGTCAGCTCACCGCTAGCCTCAAGCGGCTGTTTGTACCACTGCTACCCCCCACTCTCTCATCCCATTCGCCTAGCATAGCCTGATAAGTTCTATGGGGAGTCTGAGAGGTGCCACTCCTTCCTGGTGCAATGCGAGCTGCATTTCCAGAATGATCCAGCCACCTTCGTCTCGGAAAGGGCTAAGGTGGCGTTTTTAATTTCCCATTTTTCAAGAAGAGTGGCAGCATGGGCCACGGCAGAGTGGTCCCTAGACACGGAAATCTGCCAAGGTTATGATGTATTTAAAAAGGCACTCACCTCCATGTTTGATCATTCCTCCCTGGCGCGCGATGCATCTAGAGCCCTGCTCGGGCTACGCCAAGGTTCCAGAAGAGTAGTCGATTTCGACATCGTGTTCCGTAAGCTAGCCGCCGACAGTGGATAGAATTTCCCGGCCATCAAGGACGCCTTCATCAGTGGGCTAAATGGAAAGATTAAGGACCATCTAACCCCACTCGATATTCTGGCAGAATTCAAAGACTTGGTGGACCTTGCGATTCGCGTTGACAACTGCCTCCACGAGAGAGAAATGCCACTCGCCACTCGCCAGTAGTTCCTTCATGGGTCACTGCTGTCTTTATTGCCTGCCGCACCGCAGGTTCCCCCTCCCGTTCCGAAAAAGCCAATGCGGTTGGGCCAAGCCAGGTTAGATCCGGAAGAACGCCAGCGCCGCCAGAGGGAGGGAGCTTGTTATAACTGCAGACGAGATGGACACAGAGCTGATTCCTGCCCATTCAAAAGGACCGGCACGAAGACCGCTAAGGATACCCTGGTAAGCAGAGACGAACCCCCAGTTGTTCCCCCTCGCTCTTTAACTGTGGTATCTCTGCTTATCCAGGGCAAAGCTATCTCCCAACAGGCTCTCATCGATTCCGGGGCAGACGAGTACATGATGGATCCTTCATTGGCCAAGAGGTTGGGGATCAAAGAGGTACCACTATCCCAGCCTGTCTCTGCCTGTGCTCTAGATAACCAGCTGCTAAGCCGGGTTACTCACAGGACGAAAACTATACTCATGACCATTGACAGGGCTCATGCCGAATACATCTTTTTTTACCTTCTTAAGTGCACACATCACTCCCTCGTACTAGGGCTCCCTTGGTTATGGATCGGGGTATAAGACGGGGGTGATCAAGGGCTTGGACCACTCCTGTCGATTTTCCTGCCTTGCATCGCCCCCTTCAGCTCACAGCCTCCAGGAGGGCAGAACGAACCCGGTGCAGGAACCGGGCTCTGGTGATTACCCCAACCTTACCAAGGTCCCTCCATGCTACCATGACCTCAGGGAGGTCTTCTGTTAGTCCAGAGCCATGTCTCTTCCCCCTTCATCGGCCATGGGACTGTGCGATTGACCTCTTGCCAGATGCTCCCATTCCCAAGTATCAACTGTACTCCCTCTCGGGTCCCGAGAGGAAGGCCATGGACCTGTACATTGGGAATTCACTGTGGGCCGGTATCATTCACTTTTCCTTTTTGACGGCATGAACAGGTTTTTTTTTGGGCGGAAGAAGGATGACTCGCTTACGCCATGCATCGATTACCGGGCCCTGAATGACATCACAGTGAAGAACCGGTACTCACTTCCCCTCATCTCGTCCACCTTTGGGCTGCTTCAACAGGCACGAGTTTTTAGCAAGCTGGACTTGTGGAACGCTTACCATCTGGTCAGGATACGGGAGAGGGACGAATGGAAGACCAGGTTCAACACCCCAACAGGTCACTATGAGTTCCTCATCATGCCTTTTGGGTTGGCCAACGCCCCCCGCTGTCTTCCAGGGCTTTAACAATGAGGTACTACGTGAGTATTTCAGTATTTGAGTATTTGAATGACGTTTTTGTTTACCTGGATAACATACTTGTTTTCTCCCCTGATATCGCCACCCACCAGTGACACGTCCGCCAGGTCCTGAGTGGTTTGTGGGAGAAGCAGCTCTTTGTGAAGGCAGTGAAGTGCGAGTTCCACGCCAACTCAGTCTCTTTGCTAGGGTTCATCGTATCCCTGAATCATGTCCGGATGGACCCCGAGAAGGTTAGTGTTGTGTCCAACTGGCCAGCCCTTACTTCACGCAAAAGGGTCCAGCAATTCTTGGGGTTCGCCAATTTCTATTGGAAGTTCATACATGCACTAACCTCTCCCAAGGTCACCTTCCAGTGGACTCCCGAGGCTAAGGAGGCCTTCCAGAAGCTAAAGAGGCTATTCACTACGGCACCGGTCCTGAAGATACACGACCCCAAGCGTCAAATCATAGTGGAGGTGGACGCATCTAATGTTGGCGTTGGGGCAGTTCTGTCACAGCGCTTCTCCAAGGATGACCGGATTCACCCCTGCGCCTTCCTTTCCCGCAAGTTGACCCTGGCCGAGAGCAACTACGACACTGGGAACTGGGAGCTGTTGGCAATCAAGGTCGCTTTAGAGGAGTGGAAATATTGGCTGGACAGGGCTGACCAGCCCTTCCTGGTGTGGACCGACCCTAAGAACCTGGAATACCTTTGGTCAGTCAAGCGACTGAACTCAGCAAGCCAGATGGGCCCTCTTTTTCAATCAATTCCAGTCGGCCGGGTTCCCTGAGCACCAAGCCACAATTTATATCTGGTTTCTGGAGGAAGTTCTGTCACTAGGGGGCCACCAGCAGCCTATCCTCTGGCTACCACCCGGAGTCCATCGGCCAGATGGAATGATTGAACCAGGACGATTGACCCAGGACCTTGACACATGTCTAAGATGCCTAGTATCTCAGATCTTCGATCAACGACTTTTACAAGCAGCATCCTAACACACCAGGCCTGTCAGGAGTCGGCCCTGGGGAGGGGGGGGGGTTGTACTGTGAGATCTCGCCAGAGGACTTAATCATGCCTGTCTCATGTTCTGTGTCTGCTCTGTGTCCAGGTCACCTGACTTCCCCCACTTGGGCTGTAATTGCCGGCCCCGCCCTGATCATTTCCACCTGTTCCCCATCACGTCTCCGGGCTTAGAGGTCCGCGTCCTTCCATGGCTCATCGCCAGATCGTCTTGTGTCGTCATTAGAGAAGAGCGCATTCTCATAGCCGCACCACAATCCCGGCATCGTACATAACTCTCACATTTCCAAGTTTTCTGATCATTAATAAAGGATCACAGTTGCACCTATTCCGTCTTGAATTTGGGTCAGCCTGTTTTCTGGTACCAGGTTTAACAGGTAAGTTTGTTCAGCTCTGCACACAACACTGTAAAGTGCCAAACATATAAAACCCACGGGCCGCAGTAACACTAAACTTTCATATTAGGTGGGGGCCACAAACTACCATCCTGCAGGCCACAATTGGCCCATGGGCTGTGAGTTTGAGACCCCCAATGTAAACCAACTGATTTGTCTTTTTCCAGGTCATCACCTAACTCCTCCCACACCCGAGATTTTGCAACAGCCCGGGCTGCAGTGCGTTTGGCTTGTCGGTCAAAAGGAACTGATAGGCCTCCTTCTCCAGCTTACCCCCTTAATGCAGGTGTCTACCTCCTGGTTCGGGGGCTGCCCCCACAACAGGCACCAATGATTTTCTGGCCACAGCTCTGGGCTGCCGTCTCAATGATGGAGATACGGAACATGGCCCATTCGGACTGTATGTCCCTGGTCTCCATGGCGATGTGGTTTTAGCTCTGCCGGAGGTGGGAGTTGTCTAATAAAATTATAAACTTTAAATGTCTGTGATATGGCTTGCCTGGATTGATTAGTCAGTGTGATGTATATTAACATTTGAATGTAGAAATGCTTTGGCCCTTAACGTCTTGATAAAATACAATGCACTAATGTTGTTATGTATTTACAAAATAAAATATATGTACTTTAATGTTGTTGTTGTACTTTACTGTATCTGTAGCTTTTATTGTGATTACTCATTTTTCAGTAATATTTCTTCGGCCCCCCAATTGAGAGTGTTTTCATGCCTCTGCCCCCATTCCAAATTAATTGAATAGCCCTGCTTTTCCCTATGGAGAGAAAGTACAGCTCCAAAAGGCCTTTGTGTTATATTACTACACATGTTCACTGTATGACCAGTATGGAAGTCAACACTACTACATTATTACCTAAAGTTTAACAAGTATCTGTATGATTTAATTAAGTTTAGTAGAAAATGTCAGTGAATGTAGCACATCACAGGTTTGTCTGACTAATGAATCAAATGTAGAGACTTTCAATCCATCTGCATTAAAACAATTTACTATACCATTGGTAATAGAATATTCAAAATTTAAAACCAACGGCAACATTAATTTAATAATTTATAAAAATAACAAAGTCACAAAGTCACAGACTAACATTGTATAATTAAACACTGGAGGTGAACCTGATCTTTGGAGGTGAACTTCATCTCTGGATGTCTACCTACCTACCTACCTGCCTGCCTGCCTGCCTGCCCACCCGCCCTGGTCTGTTTTTTCTTTTCTGAGACTGCTGATGTATCTACCTTTATTGCTAAAATGGATGTGAGGTTCCTTTTTTATACTGGTTTGAGCTAAGAAAAAGAGGAAGTGGCATTGAAGCCTGGTAGGAATTTGAGTTCTTTGCTCGCGAGGGTGGCTTTGTGTGGGGTTTGCATGCTCTTCCCAGGCTTGCCTGGATTTCCTCCGTGTACTCCAGTTTCCCCCCACAGTCCAAAGACTAACTACCTATTCCAAATTGCCACTAGCTGTAAGTATGGGTGGGAATGTTTGCGTGTGTGTTGGTGCTAATAAGCTGTTCGGGGTGTACCCGACCTTCGCACCGGGGTTGAGTTCGGCTCCAGCCCCCCTGCTACCCGAGTGGGATTAAGCGGTTCAGCAAATGAATGAAAATGTGAATAAAGATAATAAGGCAAAAAAAATAAATAAATAGAGGAGAAGGTACGTCCGCAATGCAGCATGAATGATGTAGCAAACGGGTCCTATACGGAGGCTGGTTTTAATGACACATCTGGTCTTACAATCTGTTCTATAGAACGTGGACATGACCAAATTTCAAGGATTACAAGATGGTGGCGTTTGATCCATTACACCACTCAACATCAATAGTCTCATTTGATAGTTCATATATAGTCAGCATGTTTATTTCAAAGTTATTAACGCCCTATCATCAAATATGTGTTTGCTTTGACCTTCACCTCTGACCTTGACATTCCAAAATCAAATCATCTCTGGGATTCAGGTTGCGTCATGACCTCACCATGTTTGATGAAAATTCCCTAAGTCGCCACTTAGAGGCAGCATTGCCCCAGGAATGGATGTTGCTTCCCTGCAAGGTTCTCTGTCCCCATTGGGAGAGGTGGGTATTTCTCTCTCTCTCTCTGTCTCTCTCTCTCTCTCTCTCCAGTGTAGGAATATTTCTAATGGAATAACTTTACAGTGTGGTTTTCTCGGAGCATGGTGGAGTAGTGGTTAGAAGTGGGTTTGAATCCCTGGCTAGCCGAAGGCGTTTCTTTGTGGACTTTGGATGTTCACGCTTGCTGGGGTTTCCTTCGTTTACTCTGGTTTCCTCCCACATTCCAAAGACATACACATTATTACTCAATTGGCTTTTCCAAATTGTCCCTAGGTAGGTGTGAATGGTTGTGGGTATTGGCCCTGCAATGGATTGGCAAACTGTTTAGTTTGTAACTCACTTATACCCAGAATCAGCCGAAATTGGCTCCAGCATCGCTTAGTAGGATTAAACAGTCCAGTGAACGGAAAGATGAATGGGAGGTCTAGGAGCTCAAAGAGAAAGGAAAGAAAGAATACTGATATGGAAGTTTTTTCTCAAGAGTCCTAATCAGTGTGTGGACGTCCTCTCTCACTCAGAATACACCTGCCGACCCTGATCTGTAATTTCAGCTCCGTGTAAATGATGTGGTTTCTCTCTTTCATTTCTCTCTGACTAAACAAATGACAAACTCTGTGTGTTCATGCGTTAAAACTTGTCCGTCTAAGTGAATAAAAAAGTGTTGAGTAAAATGTTAAGATTTGTATTCTGATTCATGTGGTGGTTTCAAGGTGAATGTACAGATTGATATATGAAATATAAACATAATAACATGGGATTGATATAAAAGTATATTTTGACTCTGATTCCTCTGATTGGCTGAGATCCGATCCATGTCCCACCTCTGTTGCTTTTTGAACGCTGGCTTCACTTGGTTCTTCACTTCATGGACTGTAACATCGCAAAGGATGAAAAGTACTATGTGTTCTGGTATTAACAGATTCCACAACAAGCTCCAGAGTTTGTGCTGAGATCTCATCATTCTCACACTTCTCCTGATCAATATGGAGACGGTTTTCTTCCACACGCTTCACATCTAAAGCCCCTTCAAACATTGACTATCAGTTAATAATCAGTGATGTGGAGGGCGGAGACTCGGCAGTGTATTACTGTCACACGTGGGACCGCTCTGCTAGTGCAGCTCTATCACAGTGATATACACCAGGACAAAAACCTCCTCACTGCTCACACTCACTTTCACACAAAACGAGGAAAAACAAAAACCTCAACTTCAGATCATTGGAACTGAAGTGGAAACGCACACGATGTTCACACACATCTAGGCTGTCTTCAAATCGACTGTCACGTCGGTCTGGCTTTCATATGACCGTGACTTTGCCTGATGGTTTTTAATCCTGGTGGCACGGTGGTGCAGTGGTTCCCACATGGCAAAATGTTTCTGAGTTCGAATCTCAAATCCGACTCAGACCTTTCTGGTTGAAGTGTGTCTTTCTGCTGTCTGAAGCCTCGTCCTAATATTCACACTAATCCCTAAGGTCCTCCTCGAAGTATGCAAGGGACAGAAGCTATTTAAAACAGAACGGGGACAGTTTTGAACATGTCAATAACTACATCACTGTTATGTCATGTATCGGTGAGCCACAGCTTCACATCAGGTCATAGTCTCTTCATCGCAGACGCTGCCAAAAAAACATCAACAACCGTTTCACTTCCCCAATGTTTGACTGTTCAAGTCATCAGGATTCTACAGGGATTCTGGGTAAAAGCCTTCATTGAGGTGAGGTCTGATGTACCCTTGTGACAGAGCTGAATTATGGGCCCAAGAGGCACCCTAAGAGAACACAGAGAACTGTCTGGCATTCCTGAGTGAAAGGGACAGTGGTGTAAGTGTAGATACTGGGAGAAAGGGTGTGTTTTGGTTTTCTCACGATTTCAGTCCCTTATTCGCTTGCTTTTTTTAAATGCAATATTTTCCCCTTAAAGCAAAAGGTGGCACGGTGGCAAAGTGCTTAGTACGTCCCCCCCCACAGCAAGAAGGTCCTGGGTTCAAGCCATGGTGTTTCTGGGTAAAGTTTGCATGTTCTCCTTGTTCTTGCCTAGGTTTCCTCCAGGTACTCCAGTGTCTTCCCACAGTCCAAAACCATGTACATTGTCCTGGGTTTGCACTGGGGCACAATTCCTGAAACATCAAAAATCCACCCAGTTCCCTCAAGATCATCATGATTCGAGCCCATGACCAAATGCAATGCAAATGCAAAATGCATGTGCTGGATGGATTGGCGATGGTATACCCTGCCTTCCCCCAGAGGTGGCTGAGATAGGCTCCAGAGGATGAAGGAGTTAAATGAAATTAAATGTTTTAATTAAAGAAATTAAAGTTATTGCAGTAAAAAGAGTTTCGACACAGTATTAAAAAAACACACAGCAATAAATGTTATCGATTTATTCACTCAGCAAAATCCCCTTTGACAGGGTGCAGGAAAAAGCAGGTAAATCATAAACTCCAAATGGAATGTAACCGTCATTTTAAAGAGCTAACAGAGACAGGCTTTGTGTTCATTTCCCGGCTTTAATAAGATAATCATTAACAGCAGTTGAAGACGGTGCAATGGGTATTGTTGCTATCTCACAGCTCCAGGGTTTCATCTTGATTTTGCATTATTATCTGTGTTTACAGAATAAGCAATGTGTTCTCAGTTGTCTGTTTTAATTTTGTGTTCGGCTTTGGATCTACATGACCCTGACCAGGATAAATGACATATTGGAATGTGGTGCTGATACTCTTGCAGAGGACGCTGTACAAAAAAACCCAATAAGCTCTTTGTGAATAATGTTGTTTAAATGAGGATGTTAACAATACTATTTCTGTTTGTGCAATAGCTTGAGTCAGTGGACCCTGAACTTTATTTCCGGTGTATAGATAGCAACAATTTCATTGTAGGATGCCAGTTTGTGTAAGAGTAAATTCTGGGACATGAACGGGACGCTTTACTTTGGTGACAACGTTCATGAGTTGGTGGAGGAGCCTGATGTGGTCTGTAGTTGAAACCTCCTAAATGACGGTAATAGAATAGAATTTGAGAAATTAGTTATTAGATAGTTAGATAATAGTAGATAGTTAGATAATTAATATCTTCCCTGAGAAACCCTTTATAGCTGTAATGGGGAGAGATGAGTGAAGAAGAGCTGAGGTAGGCTGTGTATTAAGGGTTGGGTCGAATCTTAGCATAGTTCTTGACCACCTGGGAGAAACGCACCACTTTCATGTAGCTGGGTTTCCCTTTTGTGTCGTCCCACGAGTATTCAGGTGAGAGCAACTTGGTGGGTTTGTTGTACAGGAAGTACTTGTTCAGATGAGACTCTTCCTGCCATGCCGCTTCGATGTTATTGGCTCGGTCCACATCAAGCTGCATGCGGCACGTCTTCACCAACTTGTGCACTTTTTCGAGGCGCCCCCCGAACACAGCCCCTGCGTAGTAGTAGTCTCCTTCTTCTAAAGGGATGTAGGCCTGAGATTCAGGACGCCGCTCGTACGTGAACTGTTTGCGTGGGTATCCATAAAACCAGGCATGTATCACTCCGATAAGATCGCCCAGAGACTCCGCCCCCCAGTGAGCATAGAATTTGGTGTCGACATCGAGACAGAATATGTAGTCTGCCTTGTTGATGAGCTCCTTTTCAATGAGCTTCTCAATCAGCTTCATCCTGCGTAGGGAGATTTCCTGCCAGCGGTTCGAGCTTTCGGTTTTCATTACCGTCAACTGATGCCCCTCCCCCAGCGTCACCACGGGAACCTCATCTGGCCGATCTGTGAACACGTAATAATGCACTCGGTAACCCACCATGTAGTGCTGCTCCGCTGACTCCAGGAAGTCCTTCAGGAAACGAACATACCTGCAGGGAAACATTCAGCTCGTTAATTCTGAAACAGATGAACTACTGAGGACTGCGATGGAATTAAAGTTTATCGGTCACAGTCTGAGGTCGTGTTTACATTCGTGGTCTGAGTGCTGGTGGGTTTGGTACATATTTGTGGTCTGAGAAAATAAATGTGGTTAAACTCGTATCAGGTCACATGTCATTAACATCCCAATAGATTCGAGCATGTCGTGTTTTAAGACCTACTTCCCCAGAGCGAAGACGGTGGTCGCCACGGTGATGTTCTTATGCTTGTAGATGTTGTCAATCACAGTCAAATCAAATGTATCCTCCCAGACAATTGGAGCCAACCACTGGGTCACTGTTGCCATATCTGGACGACTGACCACACACACACACACACACACACACACATGTTAGCCTTTACGTACAGCTAAGAGTATTGGTGTTGAAAGTGTCTGAACACTGCAATTTTAGTGCAAAATATAAAACCATATCCGCAAAACCACTGGTGTCAACAACTTAACATTTTCAGAGCATCAACATTGACATCCATATAGAAAAATCTTCATAATATATTTTTATGGCAAACTAATTCTCTGTATTAGGCGCATAACATGAAAAAATACTGTGTTTTGCCCCTTAGATGATCAGATAGTGGTACAGACATGTGACAAATTCAAGGGTAAAATAGTTTCGGTTTTGTTTCTATGGAAACACATTTACTCACCTATTACTCACACTGGGCTGCTTGTATGTCAACCTAATAGTAAAATACACATTCTTTTTTATAATTATTGTATAATATTATCATTATTGCATTGTTGAATTGTCGTTCATTTCAAATATGCTTATTGTGAAACATAGCATTCAACAAAGCACTTTTTCTTACATTAACATGTTGCTTAAAAAAGTTTTACAAATAATTGGAGACACTAACAAGACAGCCCCCCCATGCAGGTGATGGTGATTAGTATTCGGGGGAGTGTGCTCGTGGTGTGTGAGAGTCGGGGAGAGAGTTTGCTACGGACATATCACTCATCAAGCTGTAGAACTTATGTTTACAGCTGTGCCATGAATTCCCTAGGCTTCTGTCCATTTTCTTTCCCCTCCCTGATTCCAGCAATTCCTAAATTCTGACATTTGACCGCCCCTCCAGATCCAAGCACTTGTCCGCAAGTTGTTTAATTCCACAGCGCCCCACGTTGTTGAATTGTCAGATCTGATTTGTTGATGTCTTAGCAATGTGCTTAGTCCTGCAAACAGTAAAATTAGCCACATGTGTGTGTGCACTCACCCTGCAGGAAAGATTAAGTCCATATTAAGCTTCCTTTGTTGTTTCCTGAAAGATGAACAGGTACAGACTTATATCACGTGTATATATTTATAGTCAGGTTGTTAATTGAGTTAAAAATATAATTAAAAATGTAATTACAATTAATTACACACTTTTCAGTGAATTAACTGTGATTAAAAATATTGAAAGGGATTAGAGCGAAAGCTTAGTTGTTTTTATCTATTTTATGCCTGGGTGTTTTTTTCCAGATATTAAATCCAGCTGTTTCTAACCACTGTACAGAAAAAGACTCTCGTTTTGTTACGGTTCTCGGTCAGAGGAGAGAGGACCCAAAAGCACACCCGGAAGCAACGACAGTTGAGGAAAAAACCTTTATTTAAAGTTCCAGGGGTTCAAGGGGAAATGACACCAGGAAGGATCACAGGTCAAGACACACACACCATGGGGAAGGGACTTGGGAATACGGCAGCGTAGGATTCCAGGTGCGCGGGGGCGTCATCCTTGTTTGCCGAGGTGGAGGGGGGTAGGCAGCCCGGGGCTCCAACCGTGAAGACGGCAACAAACACAACCTCCAACATCGACAACCGCGACGCTACGAGTGAACTCGAAATACTCCAAAAGTTCAGGAGGGAACCAGTCGATAACCGCATGTGGACGAGAGACAGTAATAGTTAAAATAATCCGGCGCCGGCAGAGTCTCCCAACGGCACTTAAATGCCGGTGGTGATTGCCGGAAATCTGGAACAGGTGAACACAAACAGGTGGGGACCCCGAGCCGCCATCTCTGCGAAAACACAAAACACAAAGGAAATCCTATCCAAGCTCGGGGAATATAACGGGCAATCACCAAAGAAGAAGAAGAAGAAGAAGAAGAAGAAGAAGAAGATGAAGGTAATTAAGTGAACATCAAGACAGAAAAGTAAAGCTGTTAATTATAATAATACTAAAAGGAAAAGGAAGAAGTCAATAAGACAGAAAAATTCTGTTTTAAAAAATGTAATAAGAAAACGATAAAGTGAATAATAACACTTGGACATAATACTTTAGCCGTCCTAATTACTAATTTGATGAACAGAACTGTTACTTAACTGATTTGGTAACCAACATTTGACATCTAATGAGAAAAAGGACATTTTTTCGATTAAGTAAGGCCAGTGAGGTCAGGTGTGGTGCAGATGCTGCGGCGTGAGGGATGCATGATGATGACTTTTAATGGCGTTCATATGTGAGAATCACATTCTCCTGGTGGTGAGTATCAGAGCTCAGTGGGAAAGCTGGGTCTTATAAGGTTATTATGGTTATAAGTATGAGGTTATTATGGGGCGTCCTGAAATACCTTCTCAAATTATATTCTTTACATACCGATATACACTCGCTGCACAGCAGACACAGGCTTCGAGCAGACAGGTATAAAAATACTTCTCTGGCCATCCACTGTTGAATCGCTTGTTCTCTAAAACAACTACTTGTTTTTTTTTTTTAGCAGAAACAGACATTTTGCAAGTTATCAGGCTACTGCGCTAACAATAAGAAGATTATTCTTATTCTTATTCTACACTACAAATTGCCTCATGGGCGGGATCCAGCCCCCGGGCCACCGATTAAATAGCCCAGGTATATTGGTTATATAGGCTGCTTAATGGTTGTCTCTGTGAAATCAGTCTGAACCCCACATTATGTTCTTGATTGCATAAATCTGGGTAAACACATCCGTAAACCTTGCTCTGTATTTCACTGAGAAGCTGAAATAGTGATCTTTTCTCCCGGTGTGCACTAAACCATATGTTTCCAATGTATTTGATTGGAAGAACTAAGCTTTGTTGATTGTTCATCCAATTTATTGAGTGCCAATTGGTTATAAGGCTCCACCCACTTTGAAAGATCTACCAATCTTCATTAAGAAGAAGATGTGCATCCAATTATCACACTGCCTGAAATATCAATCCTTTCAATCTCATATCAGAGTAAGTGACTTGTGAAGCTTTTAATACTGAGTTATCCCTAATTAGGGTCGCGGGGAGGCTGGCGCCCATCTCAGCCGACTCTGGGCGAGGGCGGCGCACTCACACTCACACCTAGGGGTGATTTGGAACAGTCAATTAGCCTACTGTGCATGTTTTTGGACTGTGGGAGGA
>JBCNYG010000005.1:27168642-27179470 GCA_039654305.1 Porochilus rendahli | reverse complement strand
TTAAGAAAAAATGAAATTTATGAACAATAATGAAAAAATGATCAGAAATCACATCATAACAAAAACACTATATTTGTACAAAAAAAAAAAAAAAAACAAGCACGAAAGAAAAAAAGAAAGCAGAGAGCCATCTTGGGACACATTGTGAAGGGGTCAGAGGTCATCAAGAGTTCAGTTAGCATTCTGGGCCGTAGAGAAGCACAGTTTCAGAGTGAAGGGGTATGGTCCAGCTGAAAGAGAGAAAAAAGAGAGGAAAGTTATACATCTGTCTTGAGAGAGAGAAAGAGAGAGGAAAAAAAAAAACTAAATGTGCAGCAACAAGTCAACATGCCTTGTGGATACGTACTCGGGTTCTTCATCTGGTAGTGGTTCATGACGGACAGGGCTTCCATGGCATCGTTGATGTTTTCCCATTCCAACAGGCCGGACGCACTGCGCTCACCTGTAGCGCCAACACAAAGAAAAAAACACCCATCCACATAAACACCACACGAAACACCAACATGGTCTAATCCAGAGATTTGGACGGATGATTGTACAGTACAACTTGGAAACCTGCCACCTAGTGGACGCCCACTGTAATACTCCAGAAGGAACGACGCAGCACACGGCGGGTATAAACCTATAACCGCACGAGATGTTGATGTCTGAGGACTTACTTTTTCCTGTGAAAAGTTTGACGCTGTCTGGAGGTTTAATGCCCAACTCTTCACAGATCTGGGGGGAAAGAGAGAATACATTTTAATACCGCTAGCTTTACCCGGAACTTTATTTAATAATCGAAAGCGTCTGACAGATTTCAAACGCATACCTCGGCGAAGATCTCGGTCGAGCTGTCCGGCCGGCCGTTAAAGAAGTGCAGGACGTTGCTGGGCCTCTGGATGCGGTTTTTGGCCGCCTGCTCGGCGGTGCTGAAGCGGTTGTTCCTGCTGCCATGGAAATCCTTAAAGCTGGTGCTACCGTCCTCTAGCTGATAGGACTGTCCAGGGATTATAGCCTGCTGCTTGGAAACGCTGCGACACAGAAAGCAAACTTTACAGACGCATGTCGGACCTTTCTACTCGAGCAAAGCTTGGACCGGATCAGTCGGAACGTACCATATGTTGAGCTTTTGCCCGAAGAGCATGGTGTGGTTGAGATGTGAGATGGCCCGCTCCACGGCGTAACAGTCGCTCATTTCCACCATCGCGGCACCGGGCTTACTCTTCATGAACTTCACCTGCACACGTACATGTTCGTTACACGAGCGGCCGGGACTTCAGTGCCGGTTAACTACCGTATGATCTAAGAGTACGAGCGAGGGAATTACCCTTTCCACGTTGCCATAGAGACAGAACACGTTGAAAATGCGGTCGGCGTTGATCTTGAAAGAGTCGAGGCCGTAAACCATGATGACGGGAGAATCGGCCTGAGCGCCGTATTCGGGTGGAAGGCCGTGACCGTACTGAGGACCTCCGTAACGTGGGCCGCCACGAGCCCGGGCCAGAGGTGGCCCCATCCGCCGGCCCTCGTAGTGTGGCGGAGGGCCGTACGTTTCGTCGTAGGGGCCGTAGCCACTCTGAGGACCGCCTGCAGAAAGGAATCCAACAGACGGAATGATTTAAATATAAATAAACAGGAAATCACTACACAGAGGACCCTAACTACAACACCGCCATTACCGCATTTATCCAAGCTTCTTTAGAGAGGAGGCCATCGGAGGGAACGCGCATAATATCGGCTTTTTTTTGCTAATTAAATGCTAGTTGCTTGCACATCAATCACGGATGCAAAATAAGCATGCACTCGCAAAACTCGATCATGCACCGCCAAAGAGCCACGATCTTACTGAACGATCCCGTCTTAATCAAGTAATATTGTGGGGGTGTGGCCATGCGCAGCAGATGCAGAATTTAGCTACCGTTTATTAAAATAAGCAGGGTTCAGCGCTGTCAGTGTGTGTGTGAGAGAAAGAGAGAGAGCGATCGTGACTAACCATATTCGGGTGGGTGGTCTCCGAGCAGAGCTGGCTGTCTCTGGCGCTTGTTTGGATTTGTAGTGGGGTCTGACAGAGAGAACACACATATATACACACCAGAGCCAATCAGCTTGAGGGGTAGCACACAAAAACCAATCAGAATCAACAGGCTAAAAAGGGCGGGGCAGTGCAGTTGTGATTAGCATGCAGGAGAGCCTATGACTGCGTTAGCACTGTCAACACCTCATGGTGGGGCGGCGTCTAAATAAAACGCCATGTTAAGGGGGGAGAAAAAATGAATTGCGATTGAGCCGTTTGTTTCTTGTGTAAGCTAATTAGCCATCTTGAAATACTTGCTAATTCTCACGCAAAACACACCTTGAGAACTGTTCCAATTGCCGTCCGAATCAGCATCTGTACAGACACAGGTACACACACATCAGACATGCATACAAGAAAGAAAAAAAAAAACAACAAAAACAGCACTGGGAAAAGAAAACAAATAAACAACCTGATAAGATTTTTAAACACGGTCTAAAGACGACCAAAAGATCTAGATCAAAGACGGGGCTCATTACAACTGCGTTTATGGAAAGAGACCGCTGAGGCCACCATGCGTTCTCAGATAAATTTTAAATAAACACTTAGTGGGCAGTGATGGCTCAGCTCTGGGTTACTGATGTTCAGGTGCCAGGACCACAAAAACTGCCACTGTTGGACTCTTGAGCAAATCTGTTACCTCCCAGTCGCTCGATATTATAAAAGGGTGCGTCTGTTAAAACCCCGCAAATATAAAAGTCTGAAGACATTTCTCTTCCCAATTTGATCTGACAACCAGCCTGGCCAGTACACAACAGCTACCCATCCAGGGAGGGTTACATCCAAAATGTGTCTTTCTCCAGCACATGAAAAACCAAATCAAGGGTAGCTTTCTTAACGGCTCGTGTTGTGTCAAAGGGCATCATAATGCACTCCGAGGAAAGCACCATCTACCCTCTTCCACACACACGGGCCAACGGACAGAATGACCAATTTTGCTGGCCGACCGTGACATCGCCTCGATCGCGATCCCTTAACCACAGGGTGAAAGCTGTTGTGTCTCGGCACCTTCCTACTGGCCCAGTGCACCAAAAACAAACCGAGTGCAATGGCCAAGCCCGGAACTGCCAGTTGAAGGTCTTCTTTCCTGGACTGAGTGTCCACTAGGTAACAGGAACAATGATCAAACATACACTAATGTTTCAAAAACATACTCACAGACCTACTTTGTTCAGAAGGGAATTAATGAAAAATCAAGACGGCACTTTTTCAGTGTGTAGAACGGGAACCTTCTTTATTTGAGGCATTAAAAAAGGTCACACCAAGCACGACTAGCAAACAGGCTTAAAGGGGGCAACTCATGCTGTATGCAAGCTGACAGGGCTGAAAGGCCAAACAACTGGCATGAATCAGCAAGTCAGGGAACTCTGACGGTGGTACTTACTTACGGTGGGTATGAGAATCCGAGGCGTTACAGGGGGAACGAGAGATGCTTTGCCCGTAACCCCTGTTCCATCAACCCAAAGATCCGAGTCCCGGGCATCAGCTTTCGTTTTCCTTTGTGGTTTAATCAGACTTCCATGCTCTTTGAAGCTGCCTTTAGTGGTTTCCAGGCACACACACACACAGTGCTTACCGTTCAGAAGGACGGGCTGCAGACACAGCGACGGGTTTTGAGGACAGACACCACTGTCGCGGCCAAGCTAATCCGAACCTGTGTCACACGGAAGGCGTAACAGCAGTCAGAACACGACACGCCTCTCTCAGGGTGAAAGAGTTAGCAACGAGAGGGAGGAAGAATGTAAGAGAGAAAGAAAGACAGAAGGACCTGACTCCTTAAAGAGAGAGAGAGGCGGAGAGGAAGAGAGGGAGGGCTGAAAGGAGGGATGACGAGGCTCTAGCTACATGTTCGGTGCTCATGTCTTCATGTGCACTTCAGTGATCCTTTCCATGTGAGTGTGGTGTTGGCCGCAGTGGTGTCCCGGTGGGATGCTTGATGTGTTGTCATGACGATGTTGAAGCTTGATGGCACTGTGTCTGTGCGGTGAGTATGGCAAATTGAGCTACAGGTTGTGACGTCGTGACATGCTGTTCATCGCATCTACTCGGTGTGGTGAGCAATGACGACCCCGACCTGTCGGCACGGGTAGTGTCTGCTCGGCGTGTAGCATTCGAAGTGCTGTGATCCTGACGGTATGTGCACTGATGATCCTGGAGTGGTGTGTCATCCTGCCGTGTTGTGACGACCTCTGTGTGGTGCGGCAACAGTCTTGGGCTCTGTGGTGCGGTAATGTGAGCTCAGCGTGCCGTGGATGGCAATGCTCTGACCCTGGTGAGGTCGGAATCTTGGAAGTGGAATGGCAATGTCTGCTCAGAACTCAAAATGTGGAGCAAAAAATAAATAAAGTA
Organism: Porochilus rendahli; assembly: GCA_039654305.1. Classification (NCBI taxonomy): domain Eukaryota; kingdom Metazoa; phylum Chordata; class Actinopteri; order Siluriformes; family Plotosidae; genus Porochilus; species Porochilus rendahli. Next base: position 27,175,065 of record JBCNYG010000005.1, on the reverse strand, counting down.
TAAAAAAAATTTTTTTTTAAAAAGGAGCCCACACATGATCCTCCCACCTCTTCTCATGACCTGTCTTAGTGTCTGCATGTCATGTTTGCTGGTTGACTTGTGGTGATGTGTTAAGGGGGGGAGATCTTCTCTGATTGGTTGTAATGTATTCACCAGAATAGACCGTCCCCCAGATATGGTGCAATGTCAGGGGGAGTAGTCGTCTTGACGTGGAGATGAAACATGTTCTGAAGTGTTTCTGTTCCATGTAAATCAGGCATAGACGTCTCTGAGGTGTTTCTGTTCCATGTGATGCTTTGACGTCTAAGATGTGCCTCCATGTGATTATTCCACGGTGTTGGAAGAGGAGCATGTTCGGTGTATTGTTTTCCGAAGAATGCCCATTTGCAGTATATGAATGCCGCTTGAAAAATGTCCTGTGTGGTTTGTATCGCAGACAAAATGACCGAAATGTTCCCAACATTGTGTAAGATTCTCCAACACGACTCACCCGAGGGGCTTAATGAGTTCTTCACAAAATACAACATTGACTATATGAATTTTCAGAAGAGGGGGGGTCTATAAACATTCAGAGATTGACGATTTAGGTAATTTGGCTTCACTACTGCACTGCCAAAAATCTGAGAACTGTGTAACTCTTGATTAAACTTCAAGAACCAGGCATTTTTGGACAGCGGGACAAACTAACTATTACAAACACCTTTTTTTAGGCGTAACAATCTGAGCAGAAAGTATAGCACTCTACACTTTAATTCATCCATCATCAAACACAGCGCACATGTCCACCATGTTTAATGAGTATAGAAATCTACATTCATCCACTTTAGCTGTTTTAGAAGTGACCTAAACCGGTCATATTTATCTCATCGAAGGCACTTTAATAACCATTGGGACTGACTCTGAATCAGATTTCTTTACTTCTTAACCTGTCATGAAATTGGGAGGAACCAGAGTGAAGGCAGCTAATCACCCTGTTGATATAGTCAAACACCTTGAAGGGAAGCAGAAATCTGACGCCTTGGCCAAATTACGACAGCTTCACTTCAACTTCAAACCAATTTACAGCGGAGTCCAAAACGTATATTGTCCGAATCCTCATAGACCCGGACTGTAGACGTGTAGAAAGCCACACCCCTTCAGAGACTAGAAACCTGTTTGTTTAGAAGTGTGAATAGGACCATCTTTATAAAAGATGAAGGGCTTTTGGCGAAACCACTCGTTATTGACTCATTGTTTGACCAGCCTCATCCCTTACCCCAAGGATTTATGAACCAATGAAGCCCCTCAGATGAATCAAAAAACACAAGCGTCTCCTATCTACTGTAACCTGAATGGCTGAACACTTAGATTACAGCCATGCAAATTTCCTTAAATACTTATGAACTTTTTTAAATACACACATATACATATATTATATATAAACACACACACAACTCTTGACCATTAGCATTACGCTCCACCGCCCACCCAGTTGATACTTGTGGATCTACACCAGGAAATATTAAAGAAATATTTTTAACCTTTAACCTTGTGAAAACCCCTTGAACCCTACGCAGTGTTAAACACCACAACAGAGGACTGTTTGAGCATGAAGCTAGGTACTTGTTAGGATTTACCTTAAAGCAGAAATCAACATTTTATAACCTCAATAAAAAAATCTCCACCATGTTGTGTGCTCTGGGTGCAGCGCCATGCGGAGTGATTGGCAGTGAGCCCGGGTTCCGTGACCAGGTGCGACGCATGCATGTGTGCCCGACATGACACGTGTGACATGCGAACTGGTGGTGAGAACACATACAGTGTGCACGTGTGTATCAGCTTGTGTGTAGCATAATAATTGAATCGAATGACATGTGACTACATGTGTGTGTTTGAAAAAGATGAGCTGGAGTAACACCACTGTGAGTAACTGTGAGTGACGTGACCTTTTTGGGCGTGAGTTCCACAGTGATGTCACTACAGGAAACTAAACCACACTATATCCCTGGGTACTGCGCCTGTGTGTTTTACCTTGGCCGCTCAGACTCGGGTTGGTGTAATCCCAAGTGTCTTGATCGTTCTTGAACACGTTGAGACGAGTCGGCTTTAGGGGGGAAATAGATGAGCCCAGATTTAATCATGGAACGAACTATAAGCATAAACGACAAAACAGACGATTCACCAACCTTGGCATACTCGATTTTGAGGGTGCAGCAACCAGAGTAGATATCAGCTCCGTTGAGTGATGCTTTTGCTCTTTGAGCACTTTGGACCGAATCAAACGTGAGCACAGAGTAAAGGAACTCATACATTCAATGTTATACCAAACTAAACTAATAATCAAATATCACATCAATGCCATACACGCGCAAATAAAGGATATTCCACCATGGCCTGGACGCCGTTTTTCCTGAATATCACGATTCTGTGCACAGGGCCGCAGTTGTTACAGATGGTGTACAACACGTCCTGCAAATAACACGCAACACATTTAGATGACATCACATCGCACGACGACTATTAATGGTCGTTTCGGTGTACATTACCGTGGTAATGGGGTAGATGGGGTTCATGATGGTGAAGAGCAGGATGCTGTTGACGCTAGGGGCGTCGCCGGAGTCCCCAGGCCGAGAGATCTTCTGACTAGTCGAGTAGTTGATGTAGCAGGGTCGGCCAGCGATGTACACCTGGTTGTCGTTGGCGTACGTCACGGCGTTGCACGAACCACCCATGTCCTCGTATTCCACCAGAGCTTGGCGCTTGTTCGGCATCAACACCACATAGCTACACGGACACACATGTTTTGATAACCGACAAACTAAAGAATTCTAAATGCAATACACAATTGAGAAACCAATTTTGTGGCGTACCTGATGGTACCAAACTCCCGCAGTGCCTCCACCAGGTCAGATTCGGTAATACCATCCACAAGACCCCTGACATGGACCACCAGTGAGGGCAAGGGCTTATGGGGGTCCTCATAAACCTCCTGCATTGTATATACACACACACAAGTCAAAGGTCAACAGAGAAAACAACGGAGAGTTCGGGAGATTTTAAAACTAATTTTAAAAATACACAAGGTGGGCTGTAGGAGGCGATATTTTGGGTCGTTGCAGATCTGTGAACTTTTCTTCAGGTTCTAGAACCAGAGAAATGGAACTAAAACGCAGTCACTCGAAGCTAATAATAATAAAAATAAATCGACTTTGCTGGATCTCGACGTTGTTTAATTATTCCTTCACAAAGAAAAACAGATTTATATTACAGAATAATGATCTCTGACTCATCCATTCCTTTATATGCAGCATTTACATCTCGGTCTTAGCATATAGCTAGCAATGCTAACATGCTAACGTGGCTGAGGGAACAAAAAGCGCCGAGCTAAACCTCCGCGCGAGCTGAAATGCCACAGAAAGACTGAGCAAAAACAGAAACATGTAGAATTTTAAAAAAAAGCATAGCAAACCCACAAAAAAACTGCATATATAAAAATATATCTAAATTTGTTCATAACATTCGAATATTTGGAGCAGCAGCCGCGAGGACAAGAAAGAAAAAACCGCTAGCATGTTAGCATCGCGATTAGCAGCTAGTTTGTCGGATCACGTTAAAAAGAATTCTTCACACCGCGATGATTTACAGGTGGTTATGAAACACGCATACCGTGGTCATTCCGTCGTTGTCTGTTTTTTGCCTTTTAGTGGCTCTTCCACCTTCACTGTAGTAGCGACTCGTTGCGGCGGCCATCTTGTCCCGAATACAGCGTTTAAAATGGGAGCGGAAGGACGGGAGCGCCGGTGAGGACAAACTGCACTGCGAAGCGAAAATGAGGCGGAGACCTGATTGCGACGACACAAAGGACAAGGGGCGGGGCTTGCCACGTTCAAACTCCCCCCTGACGCCTTCTCATTGGCTTGACCCGACCACGCCCACTCTGTAGTAAGGTGCTGGTCAATGGCGCAGAAAATATCCACGTCATATAAGAGCAGGTGAGCTGAATATTAATATTTTCTTATTTTATACGTACACATATAATCCACCTGATTTTCTCCTCTGAATTCATTCATTCAGTCATCCTTACATATTCATTTATCCACCCATTTAGTCCTTGTAGGGTCACATAGGGTGAACACTCGGAACAGCTCGTCAACATGTTGAGGGGCCAACACACACTGCCAGCTTACACACACATCAATTTGGGGCAATTTGGAACAGCCAATTAGTCTAACGTGCTCGTCTTTGGACCGTTGGAGTACTCGGAGGAACCCCGTGCAAGCACATGCAAACCACGCAGAAACGCCCAAGCCGAGCCTCAAACCGAAGACCTTCTTGCACTAACCTCTAGTGCCGCCCTTTCCTAACTTAGTCAAAGCCAATTTTCACTCGTCAAATATCACCTCCCACTCATGTGACCACCACCCCCCCAAAGCAAGAACATGCCCCCTCTGTGACACGAGATGCCGCCACCCTCATCTGCCAGGCCTAACGCCCTTGGAGCTTACAGACATCCATGATTGGCTGTTGACCGCTGTGACTCCTGAGAGAGAGTGGCCAATCGACTCCTATAGACTCCTGGCCATGGATGGCTGCGGCAGTAACACGGATTTCAACCTGTGATCTCCAGGTTAAGGTCTTGCACATTGTCGATGCGACACTCGAGAGAATAAACTTAATATATTTAACCCACCCAACCCGCCTCATCTCGAAGGGCCACTCCCTGTCCCTGTTTCATCCCTTTTCCAACTTTTTAAGTATAACACAAAGATTAAGCAGTGGGTGGAGTTTGCACAGGATTAAAATACCATATCCTTTGCGATTTTAATACCATTTAATGCAGATAAATATAATACACAATATGCTTTGCTAAATAATGACCATTTCTTTATTTGTGAAATGCATGGAGGCTTTTCTAACATAACATTCATTTTGTTGTCAGGCATAATAGAAATGATAACACAAACCTAATAAATAACACACTGATCAATCATCCCAGCAAGCTCAACTGGGTTTCGTCTGATAGGAAATCAGAGCTTACATTGCAAACCAACACAATTCTGGCATTGCTTTTGTCCATTTGCAGAGTATTGTGGGTAACACAGGCCGTTTGCCACCTAAGGACATTCGCATTATGACATCACTGCACATGGCGATTGTGACAAATCCAAAATGGCAGCCCACATCCTTTATAGCGCACTTTTAAATGTGGACACAAGCCTTATGGGACCATGTGCTCCAGGATCCTCACTGTTCGGTCTGTTCAGTATCCTGCTTTGTGATTAGCTGGGTGTCAGGGAGAACGGAGAGTTTGGCCACCCTGATAGCGAGCCGCTGAAGAACAAGATCAGCCGTGCTGTTGAGACTGTGCTGTAGAGAGAGAGAGAGAGAGAGAGAGAGAGAGAGAGAGAGAGAGAGAGAGAGAGAGAGAGAGAGAGCACGCAAAGGAATTCAATGTATAAGAATTATAAAAATGGACCTAAAAGAGAACCTTGTGGGACACCATTATGTTATATTTATTCTAGCAAACTAGTAGCAGTATGTCAAGTAATAAAATACATAAATAAACAAATATTGAGATAAAGCATCCTGTCACACAGTGAACATGCACGCAGTCGGGTATTTTTGTATATTTTTTAAAAATGATTTACTAAAACATTAAAGTGTAATTCTGTATGAATTAACAGTGACCTGTAATATATGTAGTCCCTTTATGGTCAAAATGGCCAGCTCTTTCAATCCATCTCCAGTCAGATCCAGGTAGATGATAGACAGCAGTGGGCTCTTGAAGCTCCGCCTCCACAGAAACTGGAACTGCCCCTCTGTACTGGCTGTAGGCTGCTGGAATTTGTAGCAGAGCAGGTCCTGTGGAGGACAAACATGTTTTAGTGTGTGTGTGTGTGTGTGTGTGTGTGTGTGTCTCTGTGTTTGCGCGCTTGTACACACCTGTCCATACGTTCCCAGAAGCACCTCCAGCTGTCCATCAAAGTCCAGGTCAATAAGGATGCCGCAAAGTACTGCATCACACTGATCACTACCCACTAAACACACCGGCTTGCTCACTCCACACCGCTCTACATCTCTGAACACACACACACACACACACACACACAGTACTCAGAAGCAAAGCCAAATCATAATATATATCAGATGTATACCAGTGTAAACCTTGGGGTGACAATAGTTTTACTTCAACAAGGTGTCTGATCCTCACCTGTAAACCACCGCCATCTCTATAGAGCTGCTAACCAACAGGTTATACTCGGTTCTGATCCTCTGATCTTCTCACACACACACACACACACACACACACACACAGGGAAGTGAGCTTATAAATACACCAGAAACACAGCCAACTTACAAAGCCCCATCTCTCTCTCTTTCTCTCTCTCTCTCTCACACACACACACACACACACACACACACACACACACACACACACACACA
>JBCNYG010000005.1:27146636-27160325 GCA_039654305.1 Porochilus rendahli | reverse complement strand
TTATTATTATTATTATTATTATTATTGTTGTTGTTGTTGTTATATAAAAAACTTTTCTGTTATATAAGAAGTGTTTCTTTTAGTGTAGGTGGAAGTGGTGGTACATGTTACAGTGAGAGTAACATAAAACAAAAAAAATGACTATAGTAAAAATAAAACATGAAGTTTAAGAAAACTAAAAGAAGAAGTAGGTATATTAACCTTAAATATTAATTATCTTATGCATAAGAGGTATTTTATTGTTTAATGATTTTTTTGTTTTACATTGGAAGTTAATTAATTTCATGATTTGAAATCTTCGGAAAATTCCAGAAAACATTTGGTCGCAGTTTAAGAAAATAATTTCTTTGTTCTTTGTTCACTTTGTTCAACAAAAAGATTAGAATTATTATATATAAATGTTAATTTGTATAGATATAGTTTTATATATTATAAACAATATATTTCCATGGCTAAATGTAGATTTTAGAATAATTTGTTACTTTCTAATTTTAACAGTTTTAGATGTGATGAAGGGAATAAATTCCCTTTATATTTATTGATGAACTTAAGGATAGATGAAAGATGACATGAGTGTTTCCTACAATAAATATAGAGCTTTGCTTGACTTACTTAAAAAACAGACACACAGACAATATGGTATTGTTTCTAACTAAATGTTTCCCATAGAACATTTAATTTTAAGGCTATTTTTAATTGCAGGGTATAGAACGAATCAAGCAAAAAAAAATTTTTGTTGAATTTTATTATTTTTTTTACAAAAAAGATATGTAGAATTTTGGAGAAAAACAAATCTCTGCATTTCTCTTTAGCGACTCCGAGAAAGCAGCGTAGAGAGCGTACCACCTTCACCCGCACACAGTTGGACATTTTAGAGGCTCTGTTCACCAAAACACGCTACCCAGACATCTTCATGAGGGAGGAGGTGGCACTCAAAATCAACCTGCCTGAGTCCAGAGTACAGGTGAGATCGTGATCAGGCCAGGTGTGATACAGATGTCTAGATAAGGCACAAGCAATGAGTAGGCAGTGGGCATACTTGTATTCAGATATATGAATGAGACACTGGTGATCCTCCTGGGCACTGATGAGGTCTGTCTGAGTGCAGGTGTGCCGCGGGTGAACACACTCCTAGAATAAGACCCCACTGTTTAAAAATGAATACACTATCAAAATTTAGGTAGAAAGGTGTGAAGTTCTACAAGGTTTACAGCAACACATACCTGAGATGCGGGGTTAGCTCATAAGATCATAACTCCAAGTAAAGGTAAAGAACTGCAAGTTACTGGTGGGTAAATCCTACAAGAATCATTGGGGAGGCTGACTCTGGGCAAAGCCCGAGTACACGCTGAACAGCTCACCAGGCCATCGCAGGGCCAACACACACACACAACCATTTGCACTCATGCCTAAGGGCAATTTGGAACAGCTAATTATGTCCATGGAATATGGGAAACAACAGGATAACCCAAATGAAACCCATGCAAGTGCAAGGAGAACATGCAAGCACCCTGTAGAGATGCCTTAGGCAAGTCTGGAAGTCAAAACCAGGACCTTCTTGGTGTGAGGTGGACATGCATGCCACCATGCCTGGTTTTAAACAGTGGTCTGGTCCCCAACCCTTTTCCTGGAGCTCAACCTTCTTGCAGGTTTATTCCCCAGCCCAAAATCAACAATATTTAAAGAGGTGGTCAAGTGGCCATGGCAATGGTTGTAGTCTTGAGGAAGGGGGATCTAAAGGAACCTTGTTGGTGACCGCTTGTGCTTTTACTATTCTTTCTTCTTATTATGTCCTCTTCTAAAGTGTCTCAGTGGTCTCCTTTGGCTGTTTATTTCTTGTAGGTCTGGTTCAAGAACCGGCGTGCCAAATGCCGTCAGCAGCAGCAACAACAGTCCAGCGGCCAACCCAAACCTCGGCCTCTCAAAAAAAAGGCCACTCCTTCTCCTGCAGAAATGTCCTCCGATCCCTCCAACATGTCAGTGGCCCCACCACCTCCTCCTCCACCACCACCGCTTCCTCCTCCAACCCTAGGCTCTACCCCGGTGTCTGTTTGGAGCCCTGCATCTCTGTCACCTTTGCCTGACCCGCTCTGTGGTTCAGGTACCGCATGCATGCAGCGCCCGTATGCCATGAGCTATGGGCCAGTGTCATCCTCCTACGGCACAAGCTTTGGCTCATCACCGTACTTCGACTGTGGCCCTTACCTGTCACCTGTTACCTCTCAGGGAGCTCTGTCACCCCTTGCCGTGCCCTCTGTAGGCACCTCGCTGAGCCAGTCGCCTTTGCTCGCCTCGCAAGGCTATGGTGTCTCTGCCTCACTAGGCTTTGACTGCCTCGACTACAAGGACCAGCAGGCCTGGAAGCTTGGCTTCAGCACCGTCGACTGCCTCGATCATAAGTTCCAGGTGTTGTAACAAGCGAGGAAGGGAAAGGGGAGGGGGACCAAAAGGGAAGTGGGTACATGAGGGAAGAGGATACAAGTTGCCATTGCTGTGAATTTGTAATCGGCAGAGTTGAACCTATAGGCTGCCCGTTCTGATAAAGATGGCGGCTGCTTCTTTGTAAGTGGTTGACACTCTTGATTAAGAACTTACCTCACATACTGTACATTCGCAGAACCATATCTACACGCGTTCACATGATCAGAGAGCCGAGTCTTAGTCGAGTCTCTGTCTAGCCGTGTTTCTGTCTTTCTATTTTTCTCTTCTACAATGCTATATAGTTGATTGTGTTGTGCTTTTAGCTTGCTAATATTGAGAACTGTTAAACAGTAAAAGAAACATTCAGTGTACTTCTATGTAGTTTTCATTAAAACTGGTTTGTTGCTGCATTGGCTTCTGTGGATGTTTTCTCTATGTGGCCACCTCAAGGCATTCTAATACCAACATTTTTATTACAGCAAGTTATTGAGGATTCATTCATTTTCTGAACCACTTAATTCTACTAAAGTCATCAGGTGACTCTGGGCGATGGTGAGAACTATGAACAGCTTGCCAGTCCATTGCGGGGCCAGCACACACGCACACACACAACCATTCACACTCACACCTAAGGGCAATTTAGAACAGCCAATTAGCCTAGTGAGCATGTCTTTGGATTGTAGGAAGAAACAGGAGTACCTGAAGGAAACCCACACAAGCAGGGAGAGAACCTTTACCCTGGTAGGGCAAGAACATTCTGGTTTCAAGCTCAGTGGCCGATGGGGGCATTTCTGTGTGGAGTTTGCATGTTTTCCCCACATATGCATTGTTTCCTCGGAGAACTCCAGTTTCCTAACACATTCCAAATACCTGTGCATTATGCTAACTGGTGACTCTTAATTGCACATAGATGTCAGTGATGCAGTAGACTGATGACCTGTTCATGGCATACCCTTCCCCTCACCTAAAGTCAACTGGGATTGATTTGCACCATCACTGTCCTGGTTATTTATTAATTGTGAACAGGATTTTAGCTGTCATGTGATGTGGTTTATAGTTCACTGGAGCTAGCATGATTGTAAACTTGCCAAATGTTGTTAAATATAAACCGTTTAAAAGCAGGTTGGAACTTGACAGCAAATACTGAAAGCTTTCTCTGGTTTCCTCCAAACATGCTGTTAGCTGGATTGACTGGTGTCCCATTCATGGTCTATGGGATAGCGACGTTCCCCATCCCAACCAGGATAAAGCTGTTCCTGAAATTAAACGACTGTATGTAATCATGATGTGTCTGAGATTTTACAAACAGCTGGTGCCACGGTGTCATATGGTGACCAGTTTGTCATGACTAAGTGACCGGGCGTGTGTGGTGGTGGATTATTTTAGCCGATGACCCAGAGAGCACCTCAATCTCCTTACCTTCAAACCGACATGCGCCTAAAGCAATTACACAGGATCAGCAAAGACCCCTCCACCACCGCCTTCTGTTCTTCTTCTCACATTTATTCTTTCACTTTAACATTCTTCATTTGTTTCACTCGGTCACACTGCGCCCGTGGTTTCCGATGGTACTGCACTGTTTCCTTCATGTTCGTAAGGTGTCAGAAAGTTCATACTTTGAATTGAATTTGTCATTTGCATTGACTCTATGCTGTATGTACGGTATTAACGCAGCCGTAGGGAAAAGCAGGTTTATTTGAACGTAAGCTTTGTGCCTCTTCCAGGAGGTGCTGTTGCAAGAAACGCCAGAATAAACTGCTGTACTGCTATACACAGAAGAAGCGCAGTGTAAGCGCCAAGTTTCATTTAAAATAATAAACATGCACAGAATGTTCTTTTGAAACAATTTTTTGGGGGAAGAAAGAAGCCTTCTGTAATTAATAATTTTTTTGTGTTCAAACTTGTCTGTATTCAGCGGTAGAACTCAAAGCACAACGCGTCTTCCAATCCACAGGATTAGATGCAGGATTAAACTGGCCATTATAATAAACTGCAGCCACTATAGCACCTCACAATCCATACATTTCAGTTAAGTTAACACAACATCCTGAAAGTAAATTTACAATTTTTGAAGAACGAGTGGTCGGAAATGTGTAGAAGGAAATGCATTGCTAGCAGGCGGATCAATCACAGCTGTTCCCGTTCGAATCATTGTGAAGTGACAAGTATTATTATTTTGGAGAGGTACACATCAGGCTACATGTTATGGTACGGCATCGGACATGTGGCATTACTTCACACTATAGCATCGATTCAGTGGAAATTAGACTGAGTTAGGGTAAAGGATGGTTGCGTCTCTCGGATGTAATCTAGCGACCTAGCTAGTGTGTTTCGATTTATAATGTTTACTTTCTAGCTTTATTTATGTCTATAATTTAATTTATGTCGATAATGATTTCACCTCTGTTTTATATGCTTGTGTGCAGCATAACTGAAACGTTACGCATGGATTTTGGTGAAATCTTTTCTACAGTAGGGTGAGGTATGAGTAACAAAGCATAAAATTTTGGAGGTGATTTGGGAGGAAACATGGATTAAGGTCAATAAGTGCTAATAATGTGTGAATGAATGTTCATGAGACACCCACTAGGGGGAGACATTTCATATTAAAGGACATGTCCTAATTAACAATGCAAAATCATGTAAAATGTTTGGTTGGCGTATATAAATACATCCACGGCCCTTTTCAAACAATGCACACTGTGGTTTTTAAAGCCAGCTGAAAAACTTCAGTGTTTTCCAAATATTCCCGAGTACGCTCACATCGGAGCCTAAGTTGGTCACGTGACAATGTGACATAGATAGCTTCGCTATAGTACAATAGCCGCCAGCGAAAGAGAAGCTTCTCCATTCCCTTTGGACGAGTCTTTTAGCGATGGGAGTGAGGACTTAAACAATTATTCAGCCCCCAAATTACTTACATTGGACAGTGATGAAAATGTCGGTGGGGGATTAAACGATTTACAGGCTCTCGTTATAGAGCCTTATCAGTTCAAACCCGAAGCCCCTCCACAGGCTGCAGTTGCTAACAACGTAGAACTCCCGGTCGAGCCCATGGCCGTGAAAATCATGCCAACAACACTGACTGGTAGGTTTTATTTTTGTGTTCTCTCTGGAATTAATCACTAGCATCTAACATTAGCGTTATTTATTAATTATTCCTACAAACATGACAAAACCAGAGGCTACATTAGCACTGTGCTAGTAATGGTATTAGTACATGTAATGTGTATATACTATAAAATAATATATAAAACATAAAAATAGTAGATATATATCTACTACTAGTATGAAGGCAGATTAATCTGAGCTATACATGATTAAAAGTAAACTTAACCTTCTAAAATTCAGCTTAGTCACGGTCGGTCTCTCACTTTAGGCACCTCGGGCTGTGCGCGGGTCGGTCTTCACGGGCCGAATGCTGGGTATTGCATTTCCTCGTGGATTTCACAAATCGGTTCGACAGGGTCAGTCGGCCACCGATGGCGAGAGACAACTCGGTGGGGGTTGTAGCTGTTCTCTGAGTAGTTATTGCTTCACCCGACAACAACGCAAGATGTCACCATTTCGAATGAGTCGCTTCCGCACTGAAGTGCTTTCTGGAAGTGACGTCAGCAGTCAGGTTCTGTGGGAAAAGCCGAAGAGAGCGTTTTCGGAAGCATTCGGAGAGCGGGAAGTTTAAAGTATCCTGGTTCATTAAGGGTGGCAGTGTGAGTGCAGTACGACCCGGGTGCATTCTAATACTACTGTTGTTATCACTTTTTGCTCGTAATCGTGGTAAATAAAAAGCTTAAGACGTCCTTTAGGTATGCCAAGTTATAATGACGTCGGCAGTCTTGGACAGACTTTTCAGATTAATCAGCGCACTTGTCACCATCATCCGCTTGGGCCTGGTGGAGGTCCCTTACACTCTCTGAGTACCCCTCTAGTTTGTTGTTTGTGTTTGGAGAAGAAATAATATTTAGATGATGGCAAAGTGAATGTAAAATTTTATAAACTCCACGCCACTAATTTGTTCTGTGCTCAAGCCTTTCTTGTTTGTGCTTCTGAAAGAGCTGGAGCTTTCTGGTAATGTTTTTATGGAAAAGCCTCTTTTGATTAGAGGGTAGGGGAGTTTCCTATTGTATTGGATTATTGTTTCATTTTTTATTTTTGTAATACAATCAATGTTTTCCAATTTAAGGTAATAACTTCCTTTATCTTCAAAACGCTTCTTGCTCTCACTACACCACAAATATCATTACATGGTTACTTCAGAAAGCTTTATCTTTATTTATGGGCCATTTCTTTAACTTCTGCTTCCCTACCTGTTCTCTCTCTCTCTCTCTCTCTCTCTCTCTCTTTCTCTCTCTCTTCTATCCTTCTATTATCACCATTATTACACCTTCTAACATTTGTTCTGTCCTTTAAAAATTTTTTTCATGATGGAAAATATGAAGTGCAGCATGCAGAAAAAAAGGCAACTCTGCCCCCCCCCTTCCTTCTCTCCATTCCTCCACTCCTCCCCCCGATCCCATCCAGTGTGAGGATTTTCTAATCCTGTTTTGACCTGAATCAAGCCTTGCAACGTGACTGGGGCTTCTATGCAGATATTAGCATTGTTGGATGGTTATGTTTGAATACGTAGTATGAATTCAGGGGATGGAGAGCTGTTATAAAACCCACCAAGTTTGGCTGCAGACTAGGAGTTAACTAGCGCTCCATCCATGTATTTGTCTGAGTATATATACAGTACAAAGGTGATGGAAAAACACACCGCCATGGCTGATCTGGATGGATAGAAAATAACGTGAAAAAGTGGGAAAAAACCCAAGACCCCATGTATTCAACGTATGTACGTATGTTTATTACCCATGGGCTTGTCTTACGTAATGTTCTATAGTACATAGGACAAAGATAACCGTATAGGGTTTGCAATAAGTATTTCATTGCGACGGCATGTCTATTGGGACTCGTTTCAATGTCAAGTGTTTTTAAAATCCTGCAACCTTGATTTTCACCTTTCAATGTCACTCAAGGTCAAAGGTGACTGTCTTGTTTGAAAGTTCATATATGGTTTCCTATTAGCGTTCCATAGTAACAGCATCTATTTAAAAACAATGTGACCTGGCGTCACTGAATTATCACCAAAAAAACTCTGGGACTCATGTAGGGTAAAGTCGCCGTTGAGTTTGGGGAAAATCCGTGCACAGGATTTCCAAACAGCAGCACTAGTTGAGGGCACCAGCGACCTCAAATTCAGCAGCAGTGCCTTCTCAACAGCACCGGGACGCATCATAACAACAGCTAGCGATCCTGCAGCCTTACATTATTCAGGGCAAACACATCAACACAGACCTCGTGTCTAATCCACGTGATTGTGCGGTCACACGCTGCTTACGGACCAAAGAACCGAATCAAACGTGTCCTTCGTGAGTATGTGGGCGGATCCGGTATAATTCATGACGCTATCATTCTGAGATGATCTGAGATGAAGTCTTGCTCATGTTGTCGGATGAAGGGAAGGAGTTCTGTGTTTCTGCGTGGAAAGGGTTAAAGGTAGCAGGATCAGGTGACTTGGCTGAGAGTTGAGGGTACGGTTTATTCCTGAGAGTCTGCGCTATAAGAGTGAGTCTGACAAACTTTTTTCTCTCAGTTGCTGCGTCATGATGTATCTGAAGGTCCTGCTGATCTGTCAGCTTGCGTCCACCCTGCTGGTGAAGGACACCCTGGCGTTATCATGCATACCCTGCCACATGTTTCAATGCCCGACAGATCTCACGTGTCCTGGAGGAAAGGTGTGGGGGGTGTGCCACTGCTGCCTGAGGTGCGCCAAGCTGAAGGATGAGAAGTGCGGTGGACCGTATGACTTTGAAGGTATCTGTGACGAGGGCCTTGAGTGTGTGTATCACACACGGAACACGTTCAGCAGTGTGGGAGTGTGTAAAGGTCGGTATAGGCGCTGGAAGAGCCTTTGATCTTTTAATAGTGAAAATGTGAATTCAGTTCTGGGTGCTGATTGAATAAGTGCCTTCTATACAATAATAATTCTGTTTGCTTTGCTTTCTCTCCAATTAACGTGCGTTCCTGGCCTGACCGGCACTCGTTCGTCACCGGGGATCATCAATGCAGAGAAAACACAGATCATCACGAAGGGTAGGTTTAAAAACATTATATTGTGGTAATTAATCCTGAAATGACCAGGGCACCCCGACTGTGTGCCTCATCATCCACAAATCGCCAGTTTGAATCCCGGTGACGTCACAGCCATCCGTCGCTGGGCGCTCAAGAGAGCACAAGTGGGCGTATTATCATGAAAGGGAGCGGGGGTATTAGTAAACTCTCTCGCCCCGTCGATCACGCGGGTGCCTCTGAGTGAGTTTCACCACCCTGAAATTGCCTGAGCAAGTGTTTAAAGCTGTTCAGGATATACCTCGCCTTCACTAAGAGACGGTTGACATAGGCTCCAGCTTTCCCATGACCATAATAGAACTGAGCAGGTGGACAAATGATAGAGAGTGCGTGAGTCAACTCGGAAAAGTGCAAGAAGCCACACTCCTTTTATAGCAAACTGGTTAGCTAGCTCACATCGATTTGTGCATTCCTGTCCGGCATACTTTCTTTCTTTCAATCATCACTGGAAATGAAAAATTCCTGAAATACGCACCATTCACTCGTACCACGCCTGCCGCCCCGGCTCCTATCTGTACCGAGGTAACCGTTCGGAGTGAGCGAGTGGAATTTTTGGTAATATGTAGTGAAAGTTCACAATGCTGTTACCAGAATTTTGGAGCCCTCTTCGAAGGCCACCTCGACCAATCAGGTTAGTGCTCTTAGACAGAGACAAACTGTACGAGGTGCTGTAATGCAAAATGCGTTGGATGTTCAGGTGAGAAGTTTAACTTGCTATTATATACAAATATTTGTGTTTTCAAAAGGTTTCTTGGGAATCTGAACAGGCTGACGGAAAGAGACTGAGGACCTCGGCACATCAGAGATGACGTGACGACGCATCACTTCCAGCACAATCAAAATGAATTATTTAGTAGCAGTGCAGATACTCATAACGATAATGAAGTTCTGAGTGTCACTAATCACTCCTAGATTAGCCTATTACCTTTAACGCTACCCTATATAATCTTTAGTACATACTCCACGGGGATTGGTTCACTATCTCTACAAAGTAGACATCATCATTATCATTCATTTAAAATGTTTTGTCTTTTCTGATTGGTGGAAAGCCACCAGTGAATTCTTTGTATCTTACCATGAACCGACTTCATTATTAACGCTGGGTTCTTTGAATGATTATCGCATGATTAGCATGTTAATCCTCAGATATATATATATATAAGGTAGATTGCCAATGTCTCCAGGGCAGACAGCTCCGCCTCTCAATATGAATAATTCTCCATATCATACTTCTCCTCAGTTGATAATTGCTCATTATCCATCTTGTGAATTTTGCGTAATGCTTAAATCCAAAATGATGGACAAGAAGTTATGCTTTGCCGCCGTCCTAAAAATTCAACAGAATCCGAAGAAAGCTACACGATTTAGCCTTGACGGTTTTCAACGTTGTCGTTTTCTTTGCTTGTTTCCACCTTGGGCTCAGTGGATATCACTGAATGTTCACCTCGACGTTCCGTCTCTGGAGGTATTCAGGAACATCCACCTCATATTTGGTGAATAATTGTTACTTATTATATAAGCTGCTGTGCTAATATTTAACCCTTAGTAGACTGCTGTACAGCCTACTGATTTAATAAAACAGCTCCTAACGTATCACACTTACCTCTGTGGGTCTCTTATTTTTTATTTTCAAGTAAACACAAGAATGACCCCATGAAAAGTGGTTAGCACTGTCGCCTTACAGCGAGAAGGTTCCGGGTTCAAACCCCACAGTTTCCTCCATCAGCACAAAAACCTTCTTTTGACTGGATAATTTAGTGAGTCTGAATTGCAGGCGTGAATGTGGGGATGAATCAATCGAATCGGCGCAGAGACGTTGTGTAACATCTATTTATTACCACCATAGTATGAGAAATTTGGAAAATACAAAGATCAGCTTATTTAAATTTCTGAATAAGAAAAATAAACAGGAACATGAGGTTATACATGTTTATCACGAGAGAGCGAGAGAATCTACACAAACAGAGCAAAGCACTCCAAAAACTAAACGTGACAAATTTTTTGCTACAATTATTTTTTTTTTGATAAATGCCGATCTGTGAATAAAAGAAAGAGAGGAAAAAAAGCAGGATCCGAGAGAGAGAGAGAGAGAGAGAGAGAGAACCGAGAGAAGAGAGAAGTGAAGAACAGTGCGAGTGAATGTGAGGCTGGTTTAGAGCGCCCCCCTGTGGCTGCCTGAAAGTTAGAACAGGAGGAGCAGGATCGGCAATCACCATGACGAAGAAATTTAAATAATAATAATAATAATAATAATAATAATAATAATAAAATAATACGGGAAGAAAAAAAAACAATTTCTCATTCAAATTTTTTGTACTTTTGCTTTTTTGTCCCATAACAGTGGTAAAACAATTTAGGACTACGCATCATAGAAAAAAAAACACCATCAACAATAATCATCAATAGTATAAGTAACAACTTTATAACCAATAGATGCTGGTTTGCAGTTGAATACGATTTCTGCTTTGCTGATCCTACACACACACACACACACACACACACAAACACACACACACACACAAGAACTGGTTTGGGGTAGAAAAATCAGGTACGGGTGTCTCAAGGGGTAGAAAAATCAGGTAGGGGTGTCTGAAATATGTGTGAAGGCAGGTAAGGGCAAGCAGAGGTTTCTAATGTGCTGGAGGGGTGGAAGTGAAGGGGGTAAGTGAAGGTGGTCTGGGGCAGTTTTAGTAGCACCCTGCTGTGGAAGTTGCCGCTCCCCTTAAGCAGACTAACCCCAGACTCCACCTTCCCTCATGCTGTGTGTGTTTGAACCCCAAGCTGGGCCAGGGTGGACCTCGTTTACGCTCCGACTCTTAATACACGTGTCAGTGTGTGTGTGTGTGTGTGTGTGTGTGTGTGTGCGCGCGATCAGAAGCGTCTGTTACATGCACATACAGGTACCCTACGCGTCAGTGAGACAGCACTAGTAGACTGAAACACATTGGCCTCCCCGTCGCAGATATTCTAAACTCTACCAAGAAAGAAGGGGAGAGACGAGTGGAGAGGGACAGAGACAGAGAGAACGAAAGAAAGACAGAAAGGATGGAAGAAGCAGGACGATAAGTGTCTAGGCGCGCTCTCCGCGGATACGGCGTGCCAGCTGGATGTCTTTGGGCATGATGGTGACGCGCTTGGCGTGGATGGCACATAGGTTGGTGTCTTCAAACAGACCCACCAGGTACGCCTCGCTGGCCTCCTAAACACACACACACACACACACACACACACACACACACACACGGATCAGAACACGAAGTGTATTGACATCAGTAACACTAACACGCCCACTGAATGACAGCACGCTCCGGATGTCAGATTTAAAAAAGGTACAATCAGTGATTTCTCTGAAGGTTCTCTTGAACTTCAAACTGCACACAAACTCCGCCCCCTCCCTTCTGGCTACTCGCCAAAACCCTCCAAAAAACAAACAAACAAAAAACCCACAAACAGGCAACACTTCTAAGTCCTGATTGTTTGGTTTGTCCTGGTCCACACTATCCTTTCCCTAAACACACACACACACACACACACACACAGTCCGCCTATTCCACTCGCTCTCACATAAAACTCTCTCTCTCTCTCACACACACACACCAATACGCTCACCTGCAGGGCTCCGATGGCGGCGCTCTGAAAGCGCAGATCCGTTTTGAAGTCCTGAGCGATCTCCCTCACCAGACGCTGGAAGGGCAGTTTGCGGATCAGCAACTCAGTGGACTTCTGGTACCGACGGATCTCACGCAGAGCCACTGTGCCGGGCCTGGACACAAACACACACACACATCAGCTGACCATTAAAAAAAGAGGCTCCTGACCTACACACTAAACATTAAATAACAGGTACTAAAGCAAGCAGCGTCCGCGATGTCACGGCTAACATGAATCTATGAAACAGTCTATCTATTACGATCGAACACAATCAGAACCAACTGATCCATAACAGCCCAGAAAAGTGCTCCAGGCAGCATAATTTCTCCCTCAGTAAAGCTCCAGGCTCAGCAAATACGGCAGGTTATTTATTTCTGCGCAAACATAGATTTGCTGTTGGTCATATTTACAAAGAGTGCCTCTTGTGGACGTAATTGGCATAGCACTATATATATATATTTTTTTAGATTTAAACACAATTGCAACTTCAACCCAGATTTACTCAAGTCCATGAGGAGGCAGTGTATCACCTGTAGCGGTGAGGTTTCTTCACTCCACCGGTAGAAGGCGCACTCTTGCGGGCAGCTTTAGTGGCCAGCTGCTTACGAGGAGCTTTACCTCCTGTAGACTTGCGGGCAGTTTGCTTGGTACGGGCCATGCTTCTTCAATTCGCTGCTGAGAAAAAATAAAATTAAATGACACAAGATGGATCAGAAGTGGGAAAAAGAAAGTGTGAAAAAAGTGTGTACAAATAATAATAATAATAATTACTTATATTAATATTAGACAAATCACTCAATATGAAAAAACTATACATTATATAATATATAATATAAAATAAATAATATATTAAAAATTTTAACAATTACATTAAAAACAAGTCTAATTCTATATACAAGAAATAATATGTTGTTTAATACCAATATTTTTTAAAGAAATAACATTATACCAAAATGACCAATAAAAAATAAAGAATAAAAATAAATTAGATGTATATTAAAATGTAGAAAATTATTTAAAATATATTCTATTAAAATATGCACATTTATTACAGCATACTAACTTTAATATTTATATTATTCTATTAAACTGCAATCCAGTATTAAAATTATTTACATGCACAATAAGATTAAATAATTATTAAATAAAACACTACATAAGTAAAAAAATATTAGTCAACATACAAAAATATAAATATAAAAAAACGCACACGTTTAAGAATAAAGAGATTTTTATTTTAATGAATGACATTGACTGCACTGTTTTACATTAATAGTTAAAATAACATTCACATAATCATTGTTTAGACTTAAATATATAAATAACTGGGTTTCTTTGTTTGTTTGCTTTAAATAAAGAAAAAGAAAGTGCATTGCACGTGAGACTTCCTGTATACAGACAACCACCTCTCGCACCCGCAGAAAGAAAGGGGAAAAAAACAAACAA
>JBCNYG010000005.1:27080520-27091643 GCA_039654305.1 Porochilus rendahli | reverse complement strand
CTCTCTCTCTCTCTCTCTCTCTCTCCCCCCTCTCTCTGTCCCACACTCCCTCTCTCTCTCTCTCTCTCTCTCTCTCTCTCTCTGTCTCTGTAGGGGTCAGCGCTCTACACATGGCTGTACAGAAGGGTAACTGTGACATCATCAGGACGCTGCTGGAGGCCGGAGCCGACGTGAACCGGATGGTGAGGAAGCAGAAATCCGAACAGCGTTTCAGGTCGGTGGAGTTGTGTGGCAATGTTTTTTTCTCTCTAATATTTCCGTGCTCCCTGCGTGCAGGATCAGGGCTCGGGGCGCTCGCCGCTGCACTGGGCCGTGGAGTGTCAGAGTCTCCGGTCGGCGGAGCTGCTGCTTCGCTTCGGCGCAAACGTGGATCAGCGCTCTTACTCCGGACACACGCCGCTCTACTGCGCCCTCTACAGGCCCGACGCACAGCTGCGAGAGCTGCTCCGGAGAGCGGGGGCGACTGACGCTCACGACGATGAAGAGGACGATGAGGAGGATGAGGAAGAGGAAGAGGAGAAAGCAAGCGAGGAGGTCAGGGGGAGACTAGCTTTGAAGCTGAAAGATAGGGGCGGGGACATGAGTAATTAGGGGCGTGTCTAGAATATGATTGACAGGATGGACGTCGTGTTGTTTTTTTGAACTTGTTCAGATTTAGTTATGGTATATGTTCCCGATATCCGAAGAGCTTTGTTGTGGTGGTGGGCGGGGCTTATTTCAGGGCCAGAGAACACCGTATGAATGAATGTTTTGATTAAATTAAATATATGATTATAAATATAATGTTTGGACCAAAGACAAGCTGAAACCCCACCCCTTTCTTTCTTTCTGATGCAGGACGAGTTTGATGATGTCGTCATCAATGGACAACGAGTGATGTAGCTGTCGAGTCGCACGCCACGGATCGGCTCACATCAGCTTCTGTGTGTGTGTGTGTGTGTGTGTGTGTGTGTGTGTTTAGTGGTACAGGTTTTCTCCTCACTCTGCTGTACACTTTGCCTTGTGGAGTTTTGCGGTGCAGTGAAACGGTTAGGACTGCGTGACGAGGCGTTTTGGGGTATCGGCTACCCCGCGGATCGTACTGTACGCTTTAGAGTGGTGGCAGCTCTTCACTTCTCTGTTCTCCCTTTCAGAGCTTTACTCTTCCTCGTCTCGCGGTTCAGCTCAAACTCTCAGAGCTGAGGTGTGTTCACGTGTCGTGGATAATCAGCAAGCATACCGTGTGTGGGTGGTGGGTGTGGTCACTGAGCTGGGCGTGGTTAGTTTGGTTTTGTATTGAAGCTGTGAGGTTGCTGAGGCTGGTGATGAGTACAGGACACTCACAGGATCCTCTTTGTCTACACAGATGCCTCACAAACATCTGGAGCAGCAATGAGCGAGAACGAAAATCAAACCAGAACAAAAATTCAGAGTATTTAAAATCGAAACCAAAAAAGAAATTATTATTATTGTTGTTATTGTTATTATTATTATAAATGATAATAATCATAATGAATAAACAAATTAATACATTTTTGTTCTGTTGAATAAAACACAAGCATTAAATTTAAAACTTAAATAAAACCACTGATCATTTAATATAAATAAAAACATTCATGTTACGATGTTTTTAAATGTCAGTGTAATTCGGGGGGAAATATGTCTGTTTCTATTTTTAAAAATTAAAAAATGTAGAGTAAGTTCAAAGCAAACCCAACATGCTTGCCTGGAGGTTGGCGCCTATCTCAGCTGACCCTGGACAAGGGTGGGGGACACCCGGAATGGCTAGCCAGACCATCGCTGGGCAACGCACACACAACCATTCACTCTCCCACTCACCCCTGGGGGCAATTCAGAACAGCCAGGTTAGCCTGATGTCCCTCTCAAGCACGGGGAGAACACGAACATGTGAACTCCACACAGAAACGCCCTCACCGAGCCCGGGACTCGAACCCAGGACCTTCTAACCACTTCGCCCCAAACTCAATATTTTTACATTTAACCTTTTAAATAAATTTTTGTTTTTCAGTAGTTTAATCAGCACTTTTGTTTGATGACTGTACATTATACTGCTGTTTTAATGCTTTATTTTTATGCAGCAGTCCAACAAAAAGATTTTTTTATAATTTTTAATTATTATAGTAAATCTGGCCTGATTATTAAATAAAACAGAAATCGTGATATTGATAATAATTTGATGTGATAATTACGTGTTATATTTATTCTCATGGATGTCGTCCTGATCGATACACACACTGAAAATGTCTGAATTTTTTAGTGACCTTTTAAAAATGATTTTCTCCAAAGTTGCATAAAAAGCTGAAAATCCCTGGCAGGTGACTGTGGGTCACAAATATTGAAGAGGAACTATTTAAGTGCATCACTCAACAAAATTGACCATCCCGCTAAAATCAGAGCTTTATATCCATCCGAACCCTGTCTCCTCCCCTCTGGCCACGCCTCCTACCTGAGTCCGAGTCCATCTTCAGCATCGTTAGCCTCGTAGCTGCAGTACTCAAGATGCTAAACTGCGAGTAATTGGACCGTCAAGCATGGTCGACTTTTTAGCTGAACTTTTGGCAGAGCGTGAATGATAGCCGCGAAAGCTTTGAGACAACGATAAAGTAGCCAGAAAACATGGATATGGGAAACGGTAGAATTTACAGTTTGTAGGTCCGGAGGTAACGTTTTGTTTCTTAAGACTGAGCGAGTTGTTAATCTTTGCTCGTAGCCACTAGATAAAGCGATTTTGCTAGTTTTAGAGATGAACACAGTCTACGATGGAAGGAAACAAAAATAGTAGCGTTTATGCTTCCGCTTTATCCGTGTATAGATGCCTTACAATAAGAGTGAGGGTTTTTTAAGCTGTGGAGTTTATATATGATGATATTTATGCAGTTTCTGTCACAACTTTCGATGGTGACGCCGGTTGATTTCGAACGATTTTTCTGTGGAAAAGAAGAGTAAACATGCAGAGTTTGTGGTGAGATTTTCTTCTGTAGATTTAGAAAAAGCCCACGGGGTACAGACCTGGTTGTATCTACGATTTGTCCATGCTTAAACTAATCACCACAATCCGCGATTTCGCAAATTCATGACTTTATTGTAAATTTGTAGCTGAGGTCAGCTGAGCTAAAGCGTTATTGCTGCCTAAATCCTCGAGGCTATTCAAAAAATGAATTGTGTACAAAAGCTTGAAAGTGTTTATTATTAACAACCCTTAGAGCCCCACCCACAAATCATCAGCGATGAACCTGGGGTCGTTTCTACAGGTCGCTCATGCAGAACTAGCATTAAAATAAATAATCGCATGCTTCGCTGTAGAACTAGCACACCAGGTCAAAACACTAATACAACCCTAATTTCTTTAACATTAATTTCATAAAATCATTTAACATTAATTTCTTTAACTTTAACTCTAATGTCCCCTTTATTAACACGCAAACTTTTGGATGTGCTTCTGATAGAAACGATTATGGAGATTATAATATATATATATATAATGTGACGTTCAGTAAAAAGTGAGAGAGCGATGGCTGGAATAAAGGATGAAACGAATGTGTGTGAAAGCAGACGGAAACCGGTAAGTTGGTGTGTACTGATAAGATTTAATGACACGTATAAATAACAAGTCGTGAGTTTGTGATTACGACAACAGCACTAAAAATATGATTCGACGGTTACTGGGGAAAAAAAATATTTCTACATTTTCACATTCACATAATCTCAATAAACGGCTTCAAAACTCCGCCATGTGATCTGATAAGTTATAATTTCTTGTAATTTTCATTCTGAATATCCCCAGCCATGAATGTTGAAATGGGTGATGGATGAACATTATAATGGTTTGAATGGTTTTGAAATAGAAAATAAAAGCAACCCACGCTCTGGAATTGTTGTCTTGTCATTTTTGTAACGGTGATGATCTTGCTAATTTCTAGCCGTTATATCCGTATTGATGTATCATAAATCAATGCCACACTTTACTTAGCACTGGGATTAAATCCAGGCATGGCGTAGGCTGTGTTGCTAACTGAGCGATGCCCGACAGGCATGCTGATCAGTCGCGGTTAATTAGCATGCTTAGCATTCTTGTTATTTGTACATTAATAGCGAAACAAAGGTTCCAGTAAATGTTTTTTTGATACTGAACATATGACATGAGTGCTTTGGCATTTCACACAGACAGAGAATGAAATGTAACACTCCACTTGGTGGACACTTCCACATGGTGGAGACGACTTGACTAACCGTAGCTCGTTATTATCATATTGTGCTTATACAGGACTTTGTTTACATGCAACACAATAGACTTAACACGATCGCTATTGGATGTCCCACTGGACTGCGGTGTTGATCTTGGGGATTGGCGCCTCCTGGTGTTACCTTAATAAAATGTTACCTGCATTACCTCCCCTGAAGCTACAAAGTCTGGGTTGATTTAAAAAGCTACAGTCGGCTAATTTGCTAATGTTAGCATTGTAACTTTTGGCTCGCTTTCTTTGCGAATGCTAGTTAAGGTGAGAAATGTTTTCCCCCAGGTGAGTACAGGGCTAATTACCACAAATGTGCTTCTGAACCCTATCTCTGCCTATTGGATCTTCTGAAGCCATACTGGTAACTTGCATGAGGGTAAGTACACATTGTTTAGTGAAGTGTGCCAGGTTAGCATTAGCAGACGAATATTGATTCCAGTTGTTGGATGTGAGTCACCAGTCAATTTCTAGATAATGATAGATTTTCAATATTTACTTTATTTGCAAACAACATAGCATCAGTCATATAAAAGTTTGATTTTGACACGAACTATCACTCAATTACAATTTTTCAGTACTTTCTTCACTCTTGCTGGCTAGTAAGCATGCTGGTTCATAAACATGCTAATATAAAAAGGTTAGGTGGACCCTGTAAAAGGGAGGCTGTGTCTCTGCAAAGGTTTCACGTCGAACCCTACTGGGCATCTCAGTACTCCTAAGTATTTAAAAAACATTGACATGTCCTTGAATTCACCCCCGATGTTGTGCTTCAATCTGATGTCCTTATGAGTAGAACTGTGTGGTCCTTTCCGGGGAGCACAACCATACAGAGGCTCCAACCCCAAACCCGGCGTAGAGCGGCTCAGAGAACTTTGCCTTGAACCTGTAGATGAGTTGCATGTTTTCTGAGACAGCATAGAAAGACACAGAGTTACCGGCATAGTCGAGATATACACCAATCCGTGAGGCCCTGGGTACGTTTAGAATATCTTTATCCGTCTTGTTGTGCCATGCGGAGTATGCGGTGTTGGTACACAGGAGGCTCCAGGATCGGTCATTGTAGCCAAGGAGACTGTTCGAGTTCTTGCCTTTGCGGGCGATGCTTTTGTAGGTGACGCCGATGGAGAACTCACCGCTCCACTCCACCTCCCAGTAATAGCGGAAGCCACTCAAAGCCTCAGCACACAAAACCTGCAAAAGACACGGTCCAGAGTCACAAAGCAACTAAAATGAGATGTCTAGTTCTCTGAGGGTTTACATGAGAGGACCACCAATCGAAAAAAAAACAAAAATAAAGAGGAAATATAATTATTGCCAACAGCCACGAGAAATACCTGGCAGAAGCTGTCAAAGCGGTCTGGATGATCTGGGTAAAACTGGACCATGCGTTTCCGAGTGACCCTGCGGTTCCCGTCAGACAGGACCAACTCCCTATAGGCTGTATTGGGGTCAAATGTAAGTCTCACTGTATCTGTTTGACAAGAAAACATTTTAGGGATCTATGAGTTGTTTGTTATTTATACAACTTTGAAGACCAGGTCATCTTAAAGGGTTTCATGGTCTTATTGAGGCATCATTGAAATCCACCATGAACCATTTTGGCAAGGAAGGATTTACTTCATTTTCAAAGCACGAACTGATCATTATTTGTTCCAAACAAACATTACAACAGACCCATTTCAACATCTATACAGTACCTGCCAGTTACTGCCTTAATTCAACCAACAGAACAACTCTAATCACGGCATCACAACTTACATTTGAGGAAGTCCGCTCGGGTTTTGGGCTCCGGAAAATCTGCTTTTGTTGGTGTGTTATCTAAAATATTGATTAAAAGTCAACAATTAAAGGAATTCTTCCAATCAAAGATTTAAACTTGAAAAAGAAATTGCAATGAAAATGGACATTGTTGTCGTCTTACCTTTAAACCGACCACCACTCCTTGGGTTTAACACATAAACTGGGATGTCACTCACTATGGGTGGGGAGATAAAAATGTCACAGACATGAATTCTTGTAACGCTAGGTAACATTAACCAGGGTTTCCCAATCAGTCTGCTGGAAACCCTTGATTACCTCCGCTGCTTGGTGGGGAAGGATATGTTTTCCCCAGTATCTGTTTGTATGTCTGTCAGCACGATTACACAGAACTTGGTGGAGGGGTGGGGTATGGGCCTGGCAAGAACCCATAACATTTTGGAGCAGATCTGGATCCAGGAATTTATAAAAGGCTTCTTAACAAGCAGTCATTAAAGGATTTTTTCCTGTTAGCAGGATTACACAAAAAACACTGATTTATTTAAAAAAATCTGATGTACATGTCTTTGGCCTGTGGGATGAAACCAGACTACCTGGAGGAAACCCACACAAGCCCGGAGAGGACATGCAAACTCTTCACAGAAACACCCCGAGCTCAGGAATCGAACCCAGTGCTGTCTAGCAGTGAAGCCGACATGCTAACCACTACGCTACTGTGCCGCCCAGTGCTCCTTTGGTTATACATATTTTTGATGACAACCACCACACAATTCAAACCTGAATACCAGGTAGAGTAATATTTGCAGGTAAGAAGACAGCGAGAGGTTTTGGAGTTTAGAAAGGCCCTACCATGAACCAGTGTTAGCATTGCACGCACAGTGTTTGACAGATCAGTCACCTCTTTTGGACAAGTTGTCCAACTCTTTTTTGCAGATGTCATCCAGGTGTTCCTTCATGTCAGTCACCGTTTTGGTGACATCAGTAAAGGAGAACTCTTGATTGATCAGAACTTTGGGCACCATTGGCTCTGGGGCAACGCACAGCTCCGGAAAATTCTGCAACAGTGTTGATTTCAGCAAAAATACGTTTGTTAGAACTAAATTCCAGTCAGGTTTTAATCTGTTGATGAAATCTGTTGTTACCAGTTGCTATCATGTGCAACTAAAGTAAGGCTAGACCTTTTTAATCTGAGCAGCTGCAGTGTGAATATAGATGTTTTTGCAACAATAAATGAGTCTCAGATCGCTATTGGGAGGTGCTTTTAAGCTAGTGGTGTGCTCTATATGTTGCCAAGAATGAATTCCAGAGTCTGTGAATTAGCTTCAGAATCTGGAGAGAGATCGAGTCCAGGAAAGTGGTAGTATACCTGTAGAAAGTGTATGTTGTCCTCAGTCTCGAGTAAGTGCCGTAACTCTGTGTCTCGCTGCTGGAGCTCCATGATCTCCTGCTCTAGCCGCTCCACATAGCTTTCAGCCTGTTGGTATATTCAGACGTTTTATATATATATTTTAATTATATGAATTTTGGACCATTTTAGTATGACAAGAGTCAGATCATTTATTCATCAAACAACTTTTTGCTACTTGGCTCATGGGGAAATTGGAGCCAATTCGAGGCGAAGGTGGGGTACAAGCTGAGCAGCTTGCCAGTCCATTGCAGAGCCAACACATAAAACCATTCACACTCACACCTAGGGACAATCTGGAACAGCCAATTAGCCTAATGTGCATGTCTAATGTCTTCTGATTGTGGGAGAAAACCGGTGTACCCAGAGGAAATCCTGAGAGAACATGCCCAGGATTTGAACATCTTTTTTTTTTTAAATTTAAATAATTAAATAATAAATAAATAAATAACAAAGGATTTGAACATCTCGCTGTGAGGCAAGCATGCTAACAATTATGCCACAGTGCCTCCGGTATAATCCGTTAACAGGATTAAAAAGGCTGTCAATCTAGATCATGTACTTATTCATTCATTTCTGAACCGCTTATTCCTAATTAGGGTCACGGGGAGGCTGGCGCCCATCTCAGCCGACTCTGGGTGAGGGCAGAAACACAGCTCGCCAGGCCATAAACACGCTGACGGCAATGCAGCCTACTCTTGACGAAAAATCAGCAATGGTTCTTTTACACAGACAGTGACAGCCGGCATTTGATAACCCAGTTAGCTGCACTGGGGGGACAGCACCCGCTGATAGTGGGGCTTGAACCCTCGACCTTGGGGTCAATAATCCAGCATCTTAACCACAAGGCCACCACTGCCCATATATCACATACTGATAGCTTTTTTATGTTTAAGCAAGGGTTTATGGGGTCTGTTTCAGTTATTAGTCAAGACTGGATCGATAATTAGACTATTTAGAGACTATAAAAGAACAAACATGATAACCGAACTGGTTAGAACTACTGTCGGATGACTTGCCTGTGCCATGGCAGCCTGTAGGTTCACTTGAATGAGCTGGGAAATCTCAGCATGCCAGCGCTCCACAGACTGAAGCATCTCACTGAAGATCTTATCACTAGCCGTTTGGGCACGGAGAGCATTATCCTACAGTCAGGACGTAGCAGAAACTTTGAGTTACCACCAATTCTTTACTGGTCGTATGACACAGAATTCTCATCTCTTGTTTATTATTATGTTACAAGTAGAAACCAGTTTATAAATGAAATTGTGTTCATGATTTAAAGCAGATCAATCATCCAAAATATGATCCAAAACCCACCCTGTAAACACAAACCACTTTTTTAGCATCTTAGCCTATTCGTTACTTTAGAAACTACAGTTAACTAGAAATGCAGATAATACTGTTTACTGCCAACCAGGAACAATTATAAAGTTTTGTGTCTAGTGGTTATAGTCCTGGAATTTGACAACCCAGCTGCTTTCGGTAACTAAACAATGCATACCTGCCAAAAGATGGCAGCAATAGATAGAGGAATCAGTACTTGATCGTAGTCCCTGAACTCACCTTGAGAACCTCCACGTTATGTCGGAGGTCCTGGAGTTCCTTCAGGCGTTCCTGGATGATATACTGGACTTCGGATTGGGTCACTACCAGCAGTTTCTGAAGAACATTTGCATCTGTGATAATGTACTTTGCTCCGGTAAATAAATTAAGATTTCATTCATTCAGTGTCATTATGATTTTTTTTTCCTGGCCAGGGTGATGGGGAATCTGAAGCCTTTCATGGGAACCCTGTGTGGAACATGAGATTAAACCTTGAATGAGATGCCAGGCCATAGGATTGTGTTCACTATGTGTGGAAGAGACCCAAAGGAACACCGTGTAATCCCTGGAAGAACATGCGAACCAAGTTCAGGAACAAGCCAGGGATTGTATAACACTAACCGACTTTCCAAAAAAATATTATACAGTTTTCATCTGGTCTCTTCAGTTATGTTGGACCAAATGCATGAGGAAGGCAAAACAAATCTGTACACTGCCACTCTGCTTGAACGAAGGGTCTACATTCTTCAAATCAGCATAACACAAGTTCTCTTTGAAGCCGGCACAATCTGCAGACTGTAGAACCTTTGTGATTTTTACTTTACTCAAATGTCTGAACATGCCAGTTAGCCACTAAGCAATAAAATGAGTAACTCCAGCTTCTTTGCAACCCTAGTCAGATGAAGCAGCTTGGCAAATCAAAAGAAACGAACGTGTATGTCACATAATCATGGCATGATTCTTCTCAATTAGCCGTTCCTCCGATTTTCTTTCAGATAACAAGTTTTGGCCAAACAACATCTAAAAGTCAGAGCTGTGTATTTCTCTTCCAATACACACTGGTTTTTAGAAACTTGGCTTACTTGCTTTTCGAGACGCTCGTCCTCCGCACCAATTGTATTGTGGCCGCGGTGCTCCCTCACTGTGCAGAGAACGCAGATACACATCTGATCCGATTTGCAGAACAGCTCAAGGCACTTCTCATGCTGTGGGCAGATCTTACGATCCAGGTGTCCCATCTCATCCACCAGCTTGTGTCGCTTGAACGTGGCTGACTCATAATGAGGCTTGATATGTGTCTCGCAGTAGTACGCCAGACACACCAGGCATGACTTGATTGCCCGGTTCCTATGGCCTGTGCAGAAATCACACAGTGACTCCCTCTTGAGGTCTGGAAAGGGTGTTAATGCTGTTAAGGCTGACTGATGCTCATGAGAACCAACATTAGGCAAATTGCGATGTAGGACAGGACGGGGCGTGAAGGTAGCCCTACACTCTGGGCAATTATATACTCCAATGTGGTCCCGCTGGTCCCAGTAGGCCTTGATACATTCCTGGCAAAAGGTATCGCCACAAGGGATGGTGACGGGGTCCTGCAGTGCACCAGCACACAGACAACACAGAAAATGGGAGTTCTCCATGGTTTACAGTTGGTGTGAGGGAGATTCGAAGATCTGTACCTGTATTTATAGAGTGGATCTTAGGTTGCTAACCCAAAACAAGTATTCTGGAGGTAAATGTAAGACTTGCTTATGTGTAAACAGAGATTAAAACTTGATAACTGTGTTTATGCTGAGACAGGTAATCATGAATCGCACATCCGAGACCTTGCAAGATACCAGCATGGAAACCATTGCAAGATTAAATGAAGAGGTGGGTGATACAGACATACTTGTGTAAAAAATAGGAATTCTTCAGTTGTCAGGTTCTATATAAAACTAGCAACAGAGTATTTCATTGGTTAATTTATTCATTCATCTGCTGAACCACTTAATCTTACTAGGGTCACAGGGAGGCTGGAGCCTATGTCATCAATTGGGAACGGCTTAACTTGCTTGCTAACTTGCTAACACCTCCCCTGACAATCCCGGGACTTAAACCCAAGACGTTCTTGTTGTGAGGCAGATGTGCTAACCACTACGTCACTACGCCACCCAGAATATTCCCCAAACTAGATTTTTAAAAGAGAGTTAAAAACGCTTAACTACAAAAAGGACTTGAAAAACCTTTGTACCAAAGAAAAGGTATGTCAGGCTGCTTAGTGATACCTCGAATACTGAGGACTACTGCAGGGGGCGGAGCTTTGTCTTACAAAGCTCCACGATTATGGAATAAACTTCCAGTTAATGTTCGGGACTCAGACACAGTCTCTGTTTTTAAGACTAGGCTGAAAACCTACT
>JBCNYG010000005.1:27040327-27054404 GCA_039654305.1 Porochilus rendahli | reverse complement strand
TCGCGCGAGAGAGGAGAAAAGAGGTTTCCTGCAGGGGTGTGGGTGTGTTGGTGTGTGTGTGTGTGTGTGTATGTGTGTGTGTGTGTGTGTGTGTGTGTGTGTGTGTGTGTGTGTGTGTTGTGTGCATAGCAACATGTAAAGGTTAATATTTCAGACTCTTGACTCCTTTTTGTCTAGTTTTCATAACCTTGAGTTGGTTATTTTTAAACAAACAATTTATCTTTAACAAAAACAAGTTTAACCTCGTGGTAAGATAAACAATTCTAAAAAAAATCCCCAAAACAAACAACTACTTCTGTTAAGTTGTTATGACTAAGGTTAGCGTTATTTCTGTTGGAGAACCAATGAAAGCAGTTCCAAGTTCCCCACAAGTGCATTACACCTTGAAAGAGGGTGTGCGCTGTGTGGTTTGGAGGGCTGTTAGCTTTGACCTTGTTTATATAAGGATATTATCTCTGAAGAATATTTAGAGCCTCATCTAAGCTGTCATTAAAAACAATTTTGATAAGGTTCACTGTTTTTCCCAAGCAGACCGTAATTAGTTTTGTATTGTATAACATGCATGAAGTCCTCACAAGACCACTACTACATGGATGTGTGTGTGTGTGTGTGTGTGTGTGTATTGTGCAGACGTGATGGCAAACAAGGGTCCTGCGTACGGTTTGAGCCGTGAGGTTCAAAGTAAGATTGACAAGAAGTACGACCAGGAGCTGGAGGAGCGGCTTGTTGAGTGGATTGTGGCCCAGTGCGGTTCGTCGGTGGGGAAACCAGAACCAGGCAAACAGGGCTTCCAAACGTGGCTCAAAGACGGATGTGTAAGTGTGTGTGTGTAAGTGTGTGTTCATGATGATGATGATGATGATAAAGCTATGTAATAAGTTATGAATTTCGAATGTTTTTTAAAAAGAAAATTGTCGATTTTTGGTATTTAAAATAGTTTTACATATGTAACCCCACCCCCAATATTTTCGGTTAGCTTTTGGGGGGCAGGGTGGTGTAGTGCTTAGCACGCTCCTCAGCAAGATGTCCAAGAGGTTCGAGTCCCGGGCTCGGGGCAGTTCAGTGTGGAGTTTATGGATCTCCCCGTGCTTGCGTGGGTTTTCTCCGGGTACTCCGGTTTCCTCCCACAGTCCAAAAACATGCTCATTAGGCTAACTGGCTGTTCCAAATCACCCCTAGGTGTGAGTGTGAGCAGTTCTGTAGGTGTTGGCCCTGCAATGGCCGGGTGAGCTGTTCAGTGCATATCCAGCCTGTGCTCAGTGTTTGTGCGAAAAGTTATGAATGATTTTTTTATTAAAATTGCTGTCTGAGTTATCAATTTTATAATTTGACTGAAATTGTAATAAAACAAGTACTACTGGAATGTGTGTTTGCTCGCGTGCATGTGTGTGTGTGTTTGCGCGCGTGCGTGTGTGTGTGTGTTTGCGTGCGTGCGTGTGTGTTTGTTGTGCAGGCGTGATGGTGAATGTAATCTCTTCCTTTCCTCCGTCCCTCACTCTTCCTGTTTCCTCCACCGTGTCCTCAGGTCTTGTGTGAGCTCATTAACAGCCTCTACAAGAGCTCCAAGCCCGTGAAGAGGATCCAGAACTCTTCCATGGCCTTCAAGCAGATGGAGCAGATCTCACAGTTCCTCGCAGCCGCTGAGAAATACGGAGTTACCAAATCCGACATGTTCCAGACGGTGGACCTCTGGGAAAGTGAGTCCCGTCCACTGCTTCCTTATTTCCTCTTTTGAGGGATTTTCGGGGATGATGAATCTACTTTGATTTTAATTGTTTATTAGTTATTTGCTGATGAAGTGCATCCTTGAAATTGACATTGACTTGTTAACTAATAATATTTTTAAAGGCAAAAAAAAAATTGTCTGCAAAATAAAACAATCATGAGGCGTAATTATCTTCCTAGCCCCGCCCACATCACCGTTAAAGTAGTAGATGACTTGGAAATCAAACTGACAAAGCAAGTTTCACTCTCATGCACTTATTGGCCAAACAGCTGAACCCTGTTAGGGGTCACAGGGAGGCCGGAGCCTATCTCAGCCTGGTTAAAACCGGGGCACAACCTGAACAGCTCGCCAGACCATCACAGAACCAAAACACACAATCATTATTCCCTCCCACTCACAGCTAGGGGCATTCTGGAACATCCAGATAGCCTAACGTGCATGTCTTTGGGCTGTGGGAGGAAACCGGAGTACCCGGAGGAAACCCACGCAAGCACGAGGAGAACGTGTAAACTCCCCAGAGAAACACCTTCACCAAGAACAGGACCTTCTTACTGTGACACATGGATGTTGCTATGATTTCTGCATATATTTTACCCTTACTCTTCATTTTGCCACCACATATGTCCCAGAATGCATTGCTGTACATAGTGTTCCACTACTGGCAACATTTTTGGCCTATAGAGAATACAAGTTGTGGTTTGGGGCTCATCTGTAAAGTTCAGCTGAAGGTGAGACCACGTCTCTGTGTGTGGGTGTGTAGGTAAAGACTTGGCGGCAGTGCAGATGACTCTGATGTCACTGGGAAGTTTGGCAGTTACCAAGGACGATGGCTGTTACCGTGGTGATCCCAACTGGTTTCATAAGTGAGTAATACCACTTCCTCTTCCTGTTTTCACTCTTACTATGGCAACATAATGACACACAGTGACAAACACACACACACACACACACACACACACACACAAAGATAACGAAACTCACAAAGCACTGTGTGGTAAGAAACAGTAGATAAAGACCTGATAAGGAACTCTTTAAGAGTTTCTATGGCATTTAAACATTAACCTCTTGTGCGTGTGTGTGTGTCTTTGTGTGTGTTTGTGTGTGTGTGTGGTCTAGCTATTCATCACAATGTGGGGACATAAATCATTTTACACAGTCACATAATGGGGACTTGTATTCCTTATGGGGACAAACCACAAGTCCCCTCGACATAAATCATTACATTTTAAGGGGAAGATGTTTTAAGCTTAGGGGAAGGTTGGGGGAAGGTTGGGGGAAGGTTACAGTAAGGAAAGTAGTGGTTATGTTTAGTGTTAGGGAAATTTCTAGTCTTTACGGAAACTTCTCCAGGAAATTAATGCAAGTCTATGTATTGTCCCCACAAGTTATGAAAATGAGACTGTGTGTGTGTGGCTATGTGTAAGCCTTTTACGAGGACCCAAAAGTCCAAGTACTCAAAGTGTTAGCGTAGTGTTAATGTCTTCCCAATCACTCAGGTCCTCACAATAAAGGAGCTGCTGTTACGTCAACAGCATCAAAGTCTGGCTCTCGGCATAGCTCCACCCACTGAACAATTTGTGAATAAAAAGTGGCTGGGGGGCCGAGAGCGAGTGAGGAGGGGCTGAGAGAGTGGGGAGTAGCGGAAAGGAGGTTTCGGTGCCTCTGGGGATGGGGGGAGGAGGGTGTTCGGGAGTAGCTGAGAGAGGGCTGGGGAGGGTCTGAAAAGGATGTGTGAGCATCAGAAGGATCTTTTACGTAAAACGAATGCTGTTTTTTTTCCCGTACAGTTCATTGCTAGCAACAAGAGATCGAATCGTATTGTAGGCGGAGCCATTTCAGAGCTAGCAAGTTGTTTTGCTAATGTCTGGAAAGCACTGCTGAACATCCGTTAGGGTTGCTAGCTTGCAAATGTACTGCGATATTTGTTAGCTAGCTAAAACGAGTCAAGTGCCAACTAATTGCTTT
Source organism: Porochilus rendahli (assembly GCA_039654305.1). NCBI lineage: Eukaryota > Metazoa > Chordata > Actinopteri > Siluriformes > Plotosidae > Porochilus > Porochilus rendahli. The sequence goes on along the minus strand of JBCNYG010000005.1, from coordinate 27,050,713 downwards.
CAGGGTAACATTCACAGTTGTACCAATTCAAAAGTAGCTTAGCATACACTCTTTGGGACGTCTTTTGATTGTTTGAATTGTCAATATGTGTTTTGTTTTAGGAAAGCACAAGAGAACAAGCGGGAGTTCACGGAGGAGCAGATTAAGCAGGGTCAGAGCGTCATCGGTCTGCAGATGGGTTCAAACAGGGGAGCGTCTCAGGCTGGGATGACCGGCTACGGACGACCCCGGCAAATCCTGAACAACTAAAGTTTGAGATTTTTCAGCCTGCTTCGCCGATCAGAGAGTGTTAAACACGCGCCCAGTAGAAAAGGAAATGGACAATCACAGGGACCAAAAAGAAGAACACGCATAATCACTTTACTGCCAAAAAAAGGAAAAAATACGAAAGCAAACACGAGGACGTGAACTTGTGATCGCTAACATTCCATGCTAAAACAAACTCATCTCAAAGTAGCCTGATACTAATACTATGAGTGTAATCTCAGTATGTTTGTGCATCATGTCATGATGATTCAGGTGATAAGTTTTTTTTTTTTTGCCAAATAAAATATTTTTTTTCACCTTCACAGATCTGGGTGTCTGATTTTACTCCGAAGTTTACTTTTAATTTGGATTTGGATAGAAGATGGCGTTTATTATTATGTAAGGCAAAAGGAATTTCCAGGACAAGAGAGCAAGACAGAGAGAGAGAGAATGAGAGATGAGATAAGAAACCCTCCCTCCTTCCCTGGTGGGACTCTTCCACATACCTGCATGGATTATTTCAGAGGATAAGGTAGAGGACCCGGGTGGTGGTGGCGGCGGGGGCTGTGGGGTTGTCAATAGTTTCACGATCCATACAAGGTTAAAAACGTGAGTCATGTAAGTGTTTTAAAAACCATTCGTGCTATAGTAATACCATGAATAAACCTCGTTACTTCCAGCTTCGTAATTCTTTGGATTCCGAGTCGGGTGAGTCAGATTCAGAATCAGAATCAATGTTATCGGCCAAGTTTCGGAACACAAACAAGTAATCTGACTCCGGTTTAAAGTAGGCTTATTCAAAAATAAATGCATTCATTCATTTTCTAAACCGCTTAATCCTATTAGGGTCACAGGAAGGCTGGAGCCCATCTCAGCCGACCTCCGGGAGAGGGTGGGGTACACCCTAAACAACTCATCAGGCCATCACAGGACCAACAACAACCATTCACACTCACTCTCACATCTAGGAGCAATTTGGAATTTCGTAATAGATGCCAAACTTGATCAGAGCCTAATATGCAAATGACTACAGGGTGACTATCATCAAGGTTACTGCAAGTCATCTAGCATGGCTGGTTAGCAATGTTAGCAATGTTAGCTTCCTTTCAGCAGCAGGGAGCAAAATAATGGGTGAATTTGCATGGTAATTAATATTCATGCATGCTAATAGGGTCTGTTTTTAAATTTATAAGCAGTAAGTTGATACTTTAGGCTTCTGGTTTGCTGATTTTAGGAGACTGTGTGAATGACACGTGTTACATAACCACTGACATTATTCCAATCCGACACCTTCAGCAAACGCACCTTGGTCTTTGTGTGCCCGTATGCTAACAGCGATTAGTAGAGCTGCACTTCTAACGTGGCTTATTTGCAACAGAGATCTGAAAGCGACTATAAATAAACGCCTATGAGGGGGGGCATATTGCACGTAGCGTATATCTGCATGCTTCGTTACCTTTCCCCAGCTGGGTACCATAGCAACCGTGTGTTTGTGGAAGGAAATGCTAACACTTCTGTAACACACACTGGCCAACCCAAACCACAAATTTAACATTTAAAGCAAGTTTCCTTTGAGAGTACCAGGGAATGTCAACGTTTCACCTGAACGCTAACACAACACCAGAAAACATCAGATTCCAGATTAGCCACAAGTCACGACTTGTCTAAATATTCTATGTTAAAACTTGCCGCAATCAGGAAAAGCAATTGCAACAACATATTAAGTAGAAATTGTACAAACAATGTATTGTTGACGTGTCTGACTGTCGCCTGAAGCTAACTGTAGCTGTAACGTGTTCCATCAGGATAAAATATACCAAAGAGACTACACAGAATTAAAGAGAATCAAAACGGCATGCATGACCGTCATCCCGTCTCACCGGGAGCTTATTTGTGCTTGTTGCCATGGTTACGTCTCAACATATTTCCGTCGTATGTTCTGTTTACTAGATAACATAAACAGATAACGCTCTCGTTGAACTGACTACATTGAGTGTTGTGGATTCCTCATCTCGTCTTTCCCATACTCTCTCGCAGACCTGGACTCCATCTGTGTACATCATCTCTCCTCTCCGCCTTTCTTTCCTCCCGACGTCCTTTTCCTTCCTCAATCACTTCTGTTATCTTTCACCCCAGTAGGATTCCTGAGGAATTCCTTTGGCCTGATTCAACTTCCTTCCTGCTTCACATACGCTTCCTGGAACAATTCAAAAAAAGAAGGAACAATAAAGCACCCATAGCTGCTCCTGACGGTGTAGAAGAAGTCCTTCGTGAGAACCACTTTGAGATCAAAAGCTTCACCAGTGACGTCTCTTTAAACCATTATAAACCAGTGAAACAGTATGGAATTGCTTTTCCTTTGTGACGTGAAGACAACGTGCCATACTGAAAAGCAGAACTTTACCCCCCCCCCAAAAAAAAAATTTGAATGGTGGATTTCACTTTTTTTTTCAATTTTTCGTCTGCCCTAATTTTATTCCTTTCCAACTCCCACCCATTAAGTGTTGCCTCCCTATCACATAGGACCACCGTAAGCATGCACATGCCCCCTCCATGACATTCTTTATGAACTGCTGTGAATGCGCTTTTGGAGGCAGCCTTACACACTCGGAGGGAAGGCGCTGTGATCACTGTGAGTGACAGGGGAGCGTATGCCGTCATTCCCTTCCGTGAGAACTCGGCCAATTAGCTCCCATGGACTCCCATTCGCAGAAGGCTGCGGCATCAACCTGGATTCAAACTTGCTAATCAGCTAGGTTGATAGTCACGTACCTTGTCAGTGCGCCACTCGCGGCCCGGATTTCACTTTTAAAGGTACAGTGTGTACTATTCCGGGGCGGGTCCCCTCTCATGGAGACCGCCGACTCCCAGTACTATGTTCGTACAGTAGACCAGATCCATGCAGGATTTGAACGGGGAGGGGTCAGGGATTGACATTTCGGACAGTCGCAATCAGGAACTGCAACACAAAATGCCACTAAATACTGCTGAATCTTACACACTGTGCCTTTAAAGCTAAGGCATGAATGAAACTGTCTGGTCCGTTGCTTTTCACTTGAAAAACTGAAATGCAGGCACAGTCCAATCATAAACTGTATTCAGGGGTGTGGCTGCATTTGGAGAAAGGTGCGCGGCAGGGTGGCGCATTAGTTAGCATGTCCACCTTACAGCAAAATGTCATGGATTTGATTCCCGGGCTCGGGCGTGTGTGGAGTTTGCATGTTCTCCCTGTGCTCGCAAGGGTTTTCTTCCGGGTACTCCGGTTTCCTCCGACACTCCAAAAACATGCACAGTAGGATAACTAGCTGTTACAAATTGCCCCTCTGTGTCAGTGTGAATGATTGTGTGTGTGTGTCAGTTGGTTACCTGGGCGCTAGCATCCCCATGACTCTAATTAGAATTAAGAGGCTAAAAAATAAATTATTAAATACTTTTAAAAAATGTAAGTAAACAAAGGACAATAATAAGAGGTTTATAATGAGTCAGGGTCACGATTTAATCCACAATCTAAAATCTAGAGCAAGGCTTTGAAAATACACTCCAGATTTAACAGAATCTTATTATTGTCCTTTGTCTTGGAAGAGCATTCTTGAATTTAAAGCGAGGTTTTGGAAAAAATGAATAAACAAACAAATAAATAAACAAATATGTTTGGAAGATTTAAAGGGTTTCGGGTTTTAAAGAGAATTCTAGATTTAGTGCAAGTTGTCGAGAGAATTATTATTAAGGATTTCAATTTGTTTCTTTTTTACTTGCAAATAAATAAATTAATAAATTAGAAAATTATAAATGATGGTTTAAAAAGAAAAACAAGCATTAAAAACAAGATTTTTATTATTATTAAGGATTTAAAAATGTTCCTTTATTAATTTTTCCCGAATTATTCCTTTAAAGACATTTATATTTAAAAATGTTCGTCTTTTTTCAAGTTTATTACTGTGTTCTATAAAACTCCAGGTTCCATGCACTCCCTCCTACTATTCCAACCCACCTGATTACCGACTCACAGCACCTGGGCTCAATTACACTCTCAGTTTATATATAGAGGAAGGAGGAGGTTTGGGACAGTGTGTTCCTCGGAAGTAAACGCTCAGTTTGTGTTAATCCCATTTTATTTTATTAGATTTTTAAAATTATTTAAATCTGGCTTTTATGGTGCTGAGTGTTTTTGGCTAATGATTATTATTTATTTATCATCTGAACTTAACTCTATATGACTTAGACCAAGTCGGTTAAGTCTAAATCTAATTTATTAGAAATATTTTTTCATTCAATTTATACATGTTTATATTTATTTTACATTTATATATATATTTAATTCATATATTTTTTATTAAAAATGTAACCCTTTTTATCAATATGGTAAATTATGTTTGAGCAAAAATACATTTGAAAAATTAAATTGTTGGAATTAGCATAACTAAACTTTATTGAATTAAATAATTGGATGAAGTTGTGCTCTTTTGTTTTTGTGACAAATTACATAATATCTCCACCTAGTGGTCTGGTGTTGTAATGGTGATTAATCGCAACTTGATCCTGTTTCATGACCAGGAACGTCGTTTGTGAAACAGTTTGCACTCTTTACTATTAGATCCTTCCACTGTGTGGCCAGTTCAAGCACAATTACCCCAAATACTGAAGATAGCTTTTATCTGGTCATTGTCAGCCCAAATCTGTTGACTCATAGCTCCACAAAAAAAAGTCATTAGAAATTTTTCACAACCAAATAACCGCTTAAATTCATTTTGTGAGTTTAATTTGAAATAAATGAGTCCTAGAGTTCGGGGTGATTGGCTGATGGTGGTCATGTTTACAAATCTCAACACCCTTATAATAATTAATGGCCCAATGATCTTAATTAAAGACCACTTTGAAACAGATGATTGGACACAATTCTCTTTCTCTTTCATGGCTTTAGTGCAAACTTTGACTTTATCCTTATGAACAGAAACTGGTTTTCCACCAATCTCGACGACTGATTGTCACGTGGTCACCATTTTATTTATTAACCAAAACTTGCTTTTGGATAAATATTGATTTTTAGTTGGTGATTTTTCAGATGCACATTTAAAAGGATTGGGGCCAAATCTCCTTGTGCACCCCTGGCTGTGTTTCAGAGACCTGCACCACACTTTGAGAACTACAAAACTGTCCCAAGTCCTGTTTTTAAGACAATATCCAAAATATATTTTACCAAGAGGGGCTCCTTTACTCCGCCAGGCTCAAATAGATTATTATAACCTGGCATAATCATAATGAAATGTCTCCTCTCTAGTGGCCATTGAATGAACATCTTGCCCCATGTTAAATCCATGGATTTTTTCCCCCCAACATGATCCCATGGACAGATCAACTCCAAAATGTAATGGGTGCTTTCCGGGCCCAGGTCCCACCCTCCACCAAGTTAGTTTAAAATCAGGTGTGTAGTTTGTGTGTAATCCTGCTAACAGAAGAACAAACAAACAGATGCTGAAGCTTCTTTAAAAAAACCCCAAACAAACTGACACAACAGTGCTTATGATCGCCACCATTATAATGCACAAGAATGCACATGATTGTTGTTGCAGACACGCTGGTAAATTGCCACTGAACCTGTTTTACATTTGGGTTTGGTTCTTATTTGCAAACTGATCATTTGTCTCTATTGGAGGGCCAACTTCATTCAAGTATTTCAGACATGTACTCAGGCTTTAGAACGCGATTACACACTATAATATATTACATATACGATCATTTTATCATGTTTAAACAGATAGGCATTTAGCCTGGTATGCAAATGTTTTATTAGTGTATAAATGTCAGTCTCGTAAGTGGATTGAGGGACATTTCTGAGCTTCTGACGACTGGTAAAGTGATTACAATTGTATTTATTTATTTATTATAAAAATCAAATCAGATATTTGATCTAAAGGGGTTTTGACTGCTGCTGGTACATGATTCATATCGGTAAGCACCTTGTATCTGTTTGTTTTTGTTTTGGATTAGCTTTCACTTTTGTTTCTGATCCCTTGAAAGCAAAACTTGTGTAATTTTCTAGCCAAGTTACTCAATTAAAGGAAAGCTCTTGTCTGCTTAAGACCATAAACCACCACATGAGTTCATCTAATTCACTTAATTTATAATTACATTCCTAGACATGGATGAGAATGATCTAGTTGATGAGAATTATGAAGAGGATCAGACTTGGTAAGTTGTAAAAGGAAAAATAATAACCCGTTAAAATGTATTTATTTATTTATTTAAAAAAAAAAGGCATAATAGTGTTTACACTATTGTTTGAGCATGGGTTGCCAGATTTTCATCCAAAAAATTTTTTTATAAATAAACGAAGTAATAAATACCAAAAATAATTCGGGATGTGTGAGGTATTGGAATATTTTGAGATGGACATTTAGGAATTTAAGAGCATGGTGGACATTTGCAGAGTTATATGATATGTTAGATATTTGTTAAGCTTTGGGATTTTTGTCATTTTGGAAGTTTAGTGGCGAAATGGAGAAGTTTTATTTTTGTTTTGGGAATTTTGGATGCTGAGGACTGTTGGACATTTTGTGATGTTTACTCTGCAAATTTAAGTTGAGATGTTCAGGTTTAAAGGTGCGCTGGACAAAAGTTGAAAAGTTACCTATAAAGTCATATCAGTTCAGTTATCCATCAAGTCCCTGTGCCCTTACAGATGAGCGGAACAGGTGGGATTACAGGGTGACCCCAAAAATCCCTCCCAGATTTCAAAGATAAATTTAAAGAAATGTTAAATAGGCACATATTGTTTTCACACACATGAAAGTTAGTGATGGAGAGTTGGTGCTATGGTCTGTCAGTAGCCCAATCCCAACTTGAGTCCCTTGATTCTGAACTCGATGTGTGGTTTCAGTAAGAGTGAGCTGCTCGAGGTGAAAGTGCCGAGGGAAATGTTTCCGGATCGAGTGATCTCATTGCATGGCCGCCCGTTCTCCGACCTTGCCCCGTGTGATTTCTTGTTTCTGTGGAGCTACCTTAAATCACGAGTTTACACTCATGGCCCCTGAACTCTTGAATCCCTTAAAGCTGTTATTTAGCAAGAGATAGACGCTGTTCCATCCGACACGACCCATAGGCCCATGACAGCCTTTAGTTATCACCTCCAAGTGTCTTTGAACAATAACGACACCCATAATTTTAAACATGAATAAAATCTGTATTGTTTCAAGTGTGAAAAATAATCATTTGATTATCCTTAACCATTTTATTCAATTTATCATTGAAATGTTGGGGGTTTTATTGGGTCACCCAGGATATCAAATGTTAATTGGGGATTTTGGTGGACATTTGATACCTTATGCTATGGTAGTGGATACAAATGGCATTGGGAATTCGGTATAGTGAAGGGAATTTGGTTGCTGGATATTTGGGAAACTAAACCTGAATGTGGGTGGGATATATTTGGATGAGCTGGACCTGTGCAAAGTTCAACAATAAGTGAATATTTTGGAACTGAAGGTAATTTTGGAAGCTTTTCATAGGATCTGGCAACAATGCACAATATACAAGAAACACGTCACCTCTTGGTAACAAAATCTCGCGCATGTGCAGTCACACTTAGCTAATCTCGAGTTTCTGATTGGATGTTTCACTCTGCCAGCAAGGATTTCGCCTTTTAAACTCGACACTATAATTTTTTTTACTGGATAAATCCTGATAAGAAACAAAGAGCATAATGTTTAAACGTCAATTAATTATCCGGGACACATCGATTCGTGTTTTCCTGTGATGCCAACCATGTGGATGTATAATCTCGCGAGGTTTAGTACCACAGGAATCTCGCGACTTCAGAAAGAGACGTAAACAAACTGTTAATAGTTGATATACTGTGTTGAGACCTTTTTAAAGGTGACATTTCTGAATAAAACATAAGTCTGATTTGTTTGGGTTTCAGTCTTGTACCGTTTTGGCTGGACTCGAATGGTTTTTGTTACATTCCTTGTCCTTTGGATGGTGTAGTGGACATACCGGAAGAGGTGCTGGATGATCAGGAAGTACTGAATACAATGCCAATCAGTACTGAGACCAAAGAGCAGGACACTCAGGTATAAACAACAACAACAACAACAACAACAACAACACAGTACTTTTCTCACAACATTTTCACTTTAAATGTCCTTCAACTGACCCACTTTGAATCCTCGCTTCTGATTGGTCAGAAGATCTTTATTAGTTTCCAATATCAACAGTTCTGAAAGTAGTTCCGGCTCCTAGACAAGTTACACTTTAATGTTAAGTTATTAATGCGAGGCGGTGCAGTGGTTAGCACATCTGTCTCCCAGCAAGTAGGTCCTGGGTTTGAGTCCTGGCGAGGGCATTCCTTAGTGTGGAGCCTTCATGTTCTTGCTGTGCTTGTGCGGGTTTCCTCCGGGTGCTCCGGTTTCTTCCGGCAGTCCAAAGACTTGCGCGTGAGGCTTATTAGCTGTTCCAAGTCGAATCGCCCCTAGGTGTGAGTGTGGATGATTGAACTAGACGCCCCGGTAATGAACTAATGAACTAGTTAATGAACAAGTCGCCCCGATCCATTTCACCCTTTGATCCCCGGTTGCTACCCAGAAAATTTGACAGTGGTGCGTCAAGCCGTTTGTGAGATCTAGGCGTATGTAACCACAAAAGATACACAGCTGCACTATCGGGGCTAGAAATGAATAAAAACATTTCTGTAGCGTTACAGCTCAGTTTCACGTCTTCAGAAACTCCATGCGTGGAAACTGATGTGCCTGCCTTGTGCGTGTTGTTCTCACCACTACAGGCCGATGAGTGGACACAAGACAAAGGTGTCAACACAAATGAAAGCTGGCAGCACTTGATGGTAAAAATATCTTCTCCAGCTTTTTGAATGGCATTCCCGTGCATAATTAATGGATAGTGTAGGAAAAATGGCACGTTTTCTATCTCTGCTTCTCTGTAGCAAGCCCTGGTGGAACAGAACGCTGAGCTGGAGGCGACGTTTAAGTCTCTGCAGAAACAGAAGGACGCTGAAGAGGTCGAGTCCCAGAACCGGGTCAAAAGTTTGGAGAAGATAAGAGACGATAAGCAGCGGCAGCATCGGGTCTGGTTTCTGATATCCGCCGCATCACCGGGTTTTGATTTTGAGAGATGTTTTATTAATATAAATACGTTTATTTTGTTCAGGCTCTTCTTGAAAAGATCGAGTCGGTGCGGGTGAAACTGGATTTAAACAGCAGCAAGACGACGCGGAAGAACTTCAGCGCCAAAGTGGATGAGCTCACCGCAGAGAGGGATCAGAAACTGGAGACGAAGAGAAGGTGGAAGAAAAAGACGAGAGGTCAAGTCTGTGTTGTAAATATTGTGGGTATTGTGTAATTTAAGTGTGTGTGTGTGTGTGTGTGTGTGTGTGTTTTAGATTGACCCAGGACTTGGAAGTGGTTGACATGAAACTGAAGAGCCTTAAAGAAGAGCAGAGAAATGAAAAGTAAGACTCAGAGGAAGTTGAAGAGCCAGAATGTCTCTAGGACGAAGGGTCTACAACAGGGAAAATCTTTCCAGATTAATGTTCCAGTGTAATCAAACTAATAAATAAATAGTTACCATAGCGGTTAGCATATCCACCTCACAGCAAGAACGTCCTAGGTTCGAGTCGTAGCCGTAGTGAGGGTGTCTCTGAGTTTGCATTTTCTCTTGGTGGTTGCTCTGGTGGGTTTCCTCGGGGTACGGTTTCCTCCAATAATTCAAAGACATGCATGTACGAAACTGTAGCCCAATTATGTTTTATTTTTCGTTTCTTGTTTTAGAGGCGTGGGTTGCTTTCCCTTTTTCCCCCCACTCTTTTCTTCAAGTCACTACTCCATCCGTCCCTGCACTTTTTGGAAATTGGACTTGATCATCGTCTCCTCCTCTGCAGGAGTGCTTGGGATCAGGAGATCACTGGCCTGCAGCATGAGATGGACAAACTCTCCAGTCAAGTGGAAGAATCCAACCAGGCGGCTCTGAAGGATGAGGTACGCAAAACAACCTAAAAAAACACGCTCCACCCACTAAAACCATGAAATAGAAAAGATAACGGTTCTCATCCTTCTGTTATTCAATTCAATTCAATTTTATTTGTATAGCGCTTTTTACAATTGACATTGTCGCAAAGCAGCTTTACACAGT
>JBCNYG010000005.1:27011963-27022151 GCA_039654305.1 Porochilus rendahli | reverse complement strand
CTCTGTATAGTAGTTAAAAGTACCCTTAATGTGATAACGTAGTGAGGTGTATAAATCAGTACTAAGATGCATTGTAATTCAGATAAGATAATGATCTGAAAAAGTTTCTGACTGTAAAACCGTGACTATATTTTCAATATTTAATCCAAAAGTCAGTATTAAATCTAGAGTGTGGCCAGCATTATGAGTGGGTCCAATTAAATTCTGATTTACCCCTACTGAATCTAAAAGTGACAGGAACGCTGCTCTTAAAATCCTTTTTTTTTTCAAAATGAATAATAAAGTCACCAACAATCAAAGCTTTATTTTATATAAGGTTTTAAACAAAGTCTGCAAATTCACATAGGAATTCAGAGTACGCCCCTGTAAGGTCTGTAAAGGAATCAGCTGCGTGGGCATATTTTTTCTGGGAACATATGTCATGTTAGTATATAGAATATTAAATGCATTCAAATTATGTTTAGATTTTTGTATAAGGCCTAGATTATCTGTGTAAATAACTGCGATGCCTCCTCCAATTCCAGTTAGACGAGGTTGGTGTATATAACTGTATACAGGAGGACTCGCTTCATTTAATGCTACATACTCATTGGGTTTTCAATCAATGTTTCTTTTAAACACATTACACTAAACTCCTGATCAGTATTGATTTCATTAACAATAAGCACTCTAGAGGTTAAAAATCTAACATTTAACAACCCGATTTTTAAATCAAAGGTGCAGGCTGTAGATTCAGTATGATTTAAATTTATGTTAATTAAATTACTAAAACAAACTCTTTAAGTGTTTTTACATTTTTATTTACTTTGGGGAACAGACACAATTTTTATACCATTGAACTTGACCTTGAGTGACGACTCTGTGCAGCTAGCAGGCGCTCGGATTAGCCTGTTTGTCTTTGGCCTTGGCTCTGGGTAGTCACTGACTGACTAGTCCTGTTCTTAGACTATGTGCTATGCTGCAAAAAATAAGAGTGGCACCCTCCTAAGTGGATACTGCTCCGCCCTATCAGGCCAAGTTTACATTCAAAGGTACTCCAATTATCTATAAAGCCCACTTCACTTTCAGAACACCACTTGAGCATCCAGCAGATCAGCGACTATAGCCTGCTGTAAGCTACATCACCATGCCATATTGGGATGAGGCCAGAGCATATTACAGCATTGGACATTGCCTTCGCTAATTTCCACACCGCTATAAAGTTACCTTGGCATCCACTGAATGACGAAGGTACATGCCATTAACTCCAGCATGAATCTTAGAGAGCCTGCGCTCAAACTGGCTGGTAGCCATGATGCTAAAAGCAAACCTTAGCTGGAGATTTGTGGATAGTAGCAGGATATTAGCAGGATGCTGTTGATGCAGGAGAAAAATTGGTGTTTGAAGAAAGTATAAACAAAAAATTTAATTAGATAACTAAACTGATTTAAGAGGGCGGCACGGTGGTGTAATGTGGTCACAGCAAGAAGGTTGTGGGTTCGATTCCCAGCTTGGGCATTTCTGTGTGGAGTTTGCATGTTCTCCCCGTGCTTGCGTGGTACCTGGTTCCTCCGGGTACTCCGGTTTCCTCCCACCGTCCAAAAACATGCACAGTAGTCTAATTGGCTGTTCCAAATCACCCCTAGGTGTGAGTGTGAGTGCGGATGGTCATGTGACTGCTGGCCCTGCGATAGCCTGGCGAGCTGTCCAGGGTGTACCCCGCCCTCTCCCAGAGTCGGCTGAGATGGGCGCCAGCCTCCCCGTGACCCTAATTAGGATTAAGCGGATCAGAAAATGAATGAATGAATGAATATATGAATCAATAATGAACATAATAACTTATTAGGCCTCAACTTTTTATAGTTTTTAAGTTGTGTTTAATTTGAAGTGTTTATTTTAGCGGTTACGATAACGCTAAACTGTCCCTTACGCGCGTTCTCCGATCGTCAGGTTGGATAATTCCAGCAGGACACACATACCAAAGTGCACTGAAGGTCCGCTGTGTATCTGAGATAAGACACCCAGAGGAATGTGTGTACATGATTTCACTGTAATAAAGCAGCGATCTTTAGCATGTCCGGTTTTAGCACTTCGCATCGGGAACGTGTCGGGTACCATGCCTTCGCCCAGTTGTGGCAGAGATAGGCCCCTGTCGCTGCGTGACCTTAACAGGATTAAGCGGTTCAGTAAGTGTGTAAGTGAGTTGCCTGTTTGTGGCCTGTTTTCAGTGTTGATATCGTTATCTTGAAGTGATCAAAGCCAAAAAAAAACAAAGTCAGATGCTCAGCGGATTCTGGCGTCTCAGCTTTCAGAGCATATGACATCATCTAATACCAGGGTATGTTTTGCTGTTAATGAACATTAATGAATGCCATTTGCGCAGCTGTAATCAGTGGTTCCATCATTCAGAAGCATTTCTTTATTTCTTTCTGATGACCAGAAAATATGTTCATAAAACCGGAAGAGATTTTTGTTTAATATGTTTGAGATTTATTTAGTAGGGTAGCGCTTCCTGATACTCCGCTAAAAAACACTCTCCATATCTGATAATGTTCAAAAATGTTTTTTAAAAACCTGATTCATTTACTGAATTGTTTAATCTTATGGTTGCAGGGAGGCCGGAGCCTATCTCAGCCGACTCTGGGAGAAGACGGGGTACACCCTGAACAGCTCACCAGTCCACTGCATGTTCATGTTTTTGGATTGTGGGAGAAAACTAGAGTACCCGGAAGAAACATACGCAAGCACGGGGAGAACATGGAGACGGCATACAGAAACGCCCTCGCCGAGTCGGGACTCGAACCCTGAACCTTTTTGCTGTCAGGCAGATGTGCTAACTGCTACACAACCATGCCTCCTATGTTTTCCTATGTTTTCATTGATTTTCTTGTTTCACAAATAAATGTCACTATCTTGTTGAGGCTCAGAATAAATGAGAGAAATGACCAAAAAAAAAATCACGCTAATTATGGCTAAAATACTGAAGATTGCCCCCACCCAGAATCGGCTGAGATGGGCCAGCCTTCCTGTGGCCCTAATGAGGATTAAACGGTTTAGAGAATGAATGAATGGAAATTGAACGAATACTGAAGATTTTTTTCCAGGGTGGTGGAGTGATGGCTATCATGTCCACCACACAGCGTGAAGGTCCTGGGCCGGGCTGGAACGTTCTCTCCATGCTGGCGTTTAGTTTCATCTCTCAGTCCAAAGACATGCACAGTACGCTGACTGGATGTTCCAGTGATGGACTGGCAAACTGTTCCGGATGTACCCCACCTTCGCACAGTCGGTTGAGTTAGGTTCCAACTCCCATCATCCCTAGCAGGATTCAAACAGTTTAGCAAATGGATCGACAGATTCCCCCTAAACCCAACCCCCCCCAGTCACGTTTAAACTTTTGTGAGGATTTGCCTCTTTTTTTTTAACCACACCGTGCTGCCATCTTTATGGCTAGTTTGCTGAATGGAAAGAGGTCAGCATGGGAATGTCACCGACGAGGTGTTCTGTAGGTGCTTCACAATCAGCTTTTAATAGGAAGGAAAAAGGAAAACAGGAAAGAGTCCAGTTTTGAAGTGACGTCATTCTGTCTTCTTTAATGGAACGTTTCACACAATCTGTGGCAGTGAAGCTAAGCTAACGCTCACTGGCTGACATGAAACATTGGCACGTTTTCAACATACACATCTACGCATGTTTTTGTTGAGTGTGTGTATATGTATATATAGGGATGGAGCTAACACACACACACACACACACACACACACACACACACACACACACACACACACACACATTATAATGAAGTTTAAAATATTTTATGATCCATGGATTTCATCTTTGTACAGGCTAACATTCTCTCTCTTGCGCGCGCTCACACGCAGACACACACACACACACACCCACACACACACAGTGTGTTGCTAACAGGAAATGGACAGAGTAATTCCTTTAGGCTACTCTGCAAAAAAAAAAAAAAAGAAATAAAATACAGAGTTGAGCATGAGTGAGAGAGAAACACAGGGAGAAAGGCTAAGTGTCCAAGCTGTGATTAGCATCAGGGCTAACATGGCTAACAAGTAATAGAAGCATATATCTCTCAAAAATCTCCACTCGTTAGGTAAATAACCGTATCCAGTCCAAGCTAATATCATTTAGCATAACGTGAAGCACTTACTGACATTCATTAATACAGAGAAATACATCAACCATGTAGCTAAATGATGTAATGTTGTCACGGCGGCCATCTTGGATCACTTTATGTTTTTTTTCCCCCCACAGAAAACAATCTACAGGTTTTTATTTGAAAGTAGAGGTACCGGAAAGCTAGCAATACAGCGGATGCTAATATTGTTTCACTCAATGTTTGGTACAATTTTTACAAAATTTAATAGAGAAGAAAAAAATAAAACTGTTAACTACATTAGCTGCGTCGCTGATAAAAGAAATGTACATTTGATTTGTGTCAGTTTAGTGTGAGTGTGTGTGTGTGTGTGTGTGTGTGTGTGTGTGTGTGTGTGTATGTTGTTTTGAACTATCCTACATTTGCGATAAACACCGAATGGATCCTTCTGGAAACGTGTGCAAAATGCTGGCAGTATCAAAGCTACGCTAAAGCATTACGGTAGCATAGGGTGTCTCTTTTTTATTATCCAGTTCGCTGAAGCGGGGAGCACACACACACACACACACATGCACGCACACACAGTGCTCAATGTATATACTGTATCTTTTTGAGGACACAAGAAACAATTTAATAAATTAAAGCACATAAAAAAAGTAAGAATTAGCAAAGAACGTTCCAATTTTTCCACATTTAACCAGCTTTCATAAATCTCTCTCTCTCCACCCCCCCATTCTTTAATGATGTACACGTAAAGGACGAGCCAGATTCCAGAACCCTGCCTCTGACCCCAACACCCACCCACCCCCTTCGTCGCCGCTCACACGAGCGAGGCCCGCCTCTCCTGCGGTGTCTCCTCCAACAGCTGGAGCAGCAGCTCATGCAGAGGCGTGGCGATGGCGCCGTACCCGCTCGCCGTCAGGTGCAGGAAGTCGAACATGTCTCGGCAGGAAATGGTGCCGTCAGAATGCACAAAGCTGCCGCCCACGTCCAGGAACTGCACGGGTCCGAGATGCGGGAGGGCGCAGCGCAAGAACGCGTTCACTGACGCGTTCTTCTCCCTCAGAGGGTTTGGGAACTCGCCGCGGGGCAGCAGACCCTAAGGGACACAACCGATCAGGTTTAAGCAATCGAGAGATTTCTTTTAATCCAGTCGATGACATGCTAACATGCTAACATGACTGTAAATCGAATGGCAGACGTACTGCTTATCATTCAATCCGGTGTTATTACGAGTACCTCAGAAAACATCACGAAGTGTGTGCACGCCTCCTCGGAAAACTAGCCAGCTAGAGGTTTGCACATGCTAGCGAGCTTTTCAAAGTGGCAAAGGGATTTTCAATCAAATGTTCTTTCTACCGCGAGCTGAGAGCAGGTACGTTCTATTCGAACACATTATTCCGTACCACACTTCTCATTTACTGTTAGTGCTCCAACAGCTGGCTGCGATGGGACTTACAACAAAGCTTCGTTAGTATGAATGATCAATTCAATTAGCCACGCAAACACGGGTTTGTCCCGTCTGTCCCTCTTTCTCTGCGTCCTCACCAGCACGACGATCTTGGCCTTGGGGAGGCGTGAAAAGAGCAGCTGTACTATGGTCACAATTCCTCCGGCAACCTGCTCCGCTGTGTGCTCGTGATTATTGGTTCCTACCCACAGCACCACCACCTGATGGGATCCAAACCCAACACACAGCATGTTACTATAGCGACATTTGTTAGATAATCCCTCTCTCTCTTTCTCTCTCTCTCTCTCTCTCTCTCTCTCACCCGTGGTCTGATGTTCTCCAGTTCTCCATTCTGCAGCCTCCACATGACGTTACATGTCGTGTCTCCTCCAATCCCGAAGTTGAGAGCATGGAGCGGAGAGAAGAGCTCCCGCCACACCTGGACACATGCACCAATCACATCGCAGAACCCTAACTCCACCTCCAACCTTAACATCAGACCTAACAGCTGAGATTTAGAGATGAATGCCTTAGCAATGCATGTGCATGATATTGGAGGAGGGTGGAGCCTCTAAAGGGAAGTGTTTATTTGTCCTGGTGTAGCTTTGTGGCCAGAAAGAATTAGGAATCAGGAGCAGCTTTCTGTTCACTCCGACAGCAGCGCAGCTTATTAACGCCCAGGAGGGATACAATACGCCACTGTGCGGCGTGGCACTGAAGCGGGAAGGACAATTCAGGCTCTGTCTCCTGCTTCAGTTAAAAAGACGATCACTGCCAGTCTATAGGGATATTCTGTACTACAAATATAAACACACACACACACACACCTCATACTGCTGCATGAGCTGAACCATGGAGTCTCCTACGAACAGGACGTCAGGTTCGGCATCCTTACACTCCTGCACGAAGCGGTTGTGCTGCAAAACACACAATTTTACTCATAATGAACCCGTTACTCTGCTTTATATATGTAGACTTATTTCCAGTACACACACACACACACACACACACACACACACACCTGTGACATCCAGCGTCCATCCCCCTGGACATCCAGGACCTGGAAGGGTTCGGCAGCGGGGTTTTCCTCCTCACTCATTCTCTAAACATGAACATACATCATTAACACCATCCAAACTTACTCTGGAATGGAATTCATTCATCATCATTAACATCTCGGTCTACCTTTACTTTGTTTACCCACAATGCCATTCCAGTCCGTGCTGCAACAAGGTGTTTGACTCAAGTGATGCGGCGGCACTTCAGTGCTCTAGTCTGACCAGCCTTTTCACCTCTCCATCCTAAATAGATCGGGTTGCAAAATCTCGTCGCTCATCCTGTACACCGCTAACTAGCCATGCCGAGACTCTACCAGAGCTGCACTGCATTCTGGGACTTCCGGCATTCACCTCGACATCTCCCTCTACTCATGTGCGGGGAAAATGCTAGCCGTGAAACCTGACCATGAGTTTTTCTGTCTTCGTCCTCACTGCAACAAATTTTTCTGCAGTCACAGAATTCATTAATTATTTCATTTGCTGAGCCACTAAATCCTGCTTGGGCCACCAGGGGCCAGGAGACCATCTCAGCCAACATCAGGGCAAAGGTGAGGTGCATTCTTGAACAGCTCACCAAAACCATCACATGGCTAACACATATACACACCTGGAACAGCCGAGTCGCCTAATGTGCAAGTCTGTGCACTGCAGGAGGAAACCAGGGGACCCAGAGGAAACCCACACAAGTATGGGAAGAACATGCAAACTTCACACAGACACGACCTCGCCAAGGAAACCGGGACCTTCTTGCTGTGAGAGGAAC
Source organism: Porochilus rendahli (assembly GCA_039654305.1). Taxonomy (NCBI): domain Eukaryota; kingdom Metazoa; phylum Chordata; class Actinopteri; order Siluriformes; family Plotosidae; genus Porochilus; species Porochilus rendahli. The sequence goes on along the minus strand of JBCNYG010000005.1, from coordinate 27,014,781 downwards.
GTGCTAACCACTACGCCACGCTGCCGCCGGCAATCACAAAATATTTTGATGTCAATACATTCAACGTTTTCAGGATGGCTTTTTGTCCCATAGCCTTGTTTAATTTGTATCCATGCACCATGAAGAATATCACCTGTAAGAGGAGAGTGGAAGTATGGAGCCTGGGAAAGGGTGCAGAGTACCCATAATTCTGTGCTGTTTGGAGGAAATAGGGAGTGATGTCATGTCATTGCTTGATAAAAACAAACATTAGATCATCCGACTCTTTAAGTTCACGCGCTAATATGAATAAATAGTAATTCAGTGGTTTGTTTTTGGGTAAAATAACACGTCATGTGCTGAAAGCCTTTTCTTATTGTCTAAAGGGAATATAAGGATGACATTAGGCCTTAATTGTGTAAATTACAGCCGCATCCTGTATTAGAAGCCTGTCCTGACTGGAATCAATACCCCAAAGGCTGGAATGATAACAATTGCAAGGATGCGACATTGTTATTTCTGCACACACACACACACACACACACACGTCCTGTCTCACCTGCTAATCAGATGGATTCTCTAAAGCAGGAAGCAGAGGATGCTGCACTCTGGTGCTGATGCTGCGTCTCTCCGTCGCGCGCGCGCTTCTGTTTCTTATTGTCCGGTTTAAAAACCCGACGCGGTGTTTATGCTTTACAATATGGTTTGTGATTAGCGGATATGTTTGGAAAATCACGGACAGAGGGGTTTGATCACCGAAACCGGTTATATCCGCCCCTTTTCAGGGTTGCCAGATGGGTGCATGCTTTTGTGCGCACACAAAGAGAACCTGCATTCAAAATAGACCTTCAAAATATATTTGTCATATAAAGCATCATTACTACAGTGTGCATATATATATATATATATATACATATATTCATTAATTCATTTTCTGAACCGCTTATTCCTAATTAGGGTCGCGGGGAGGCTGGCGCCCATCTCAGCTGACTCTGGGCGAGAGCAGAGTACACCCTGGACAGCTCGCCAGGCCATCGCAGTATATATATATATAAAGAAATAAAACAAAACAAAAAACACTAATGCAGATTAAACAAAAAATTCTGTTTATCCAATGAAATGCTCTCTATAATATATGTCCCGCCCCTGCAGTCATGTCTTGATCTACAGTGGCTGCTCATAAAGTTGTTGGTTTTTTGTTTAACATTTCTCCCCTACACCCTTTTCCTTCTTCCAGGTACCACTGCGAACTTTAATTTGGAACATGATTGAGGTTTATAGCAGAGCCCCACAGGCATGGAATATGACTCTGATGGTGGTCCTATGTCCATGCCTGAATTGATGCTGATGATGGACATGTCGATGACAGGCAGCAATAATAATAATTTTAAAAAACAGATTTATTATTGATAATGGAACTGAACCCCAAGGAAAAAGAAAGGCTTGACAGACAAACTTTCACTGAGCAAAACAACACGAAACATGGATGGGAGCACGGAACATGAACTTGCTTAACGGATAATTCATCTAACAGGATAAGTGATACAAATGAAGGCAATGAAAAGAAAAAATAGAATATGAATCAACAGTAACTCAAGTTCATCACACCTCACTGGTGATTGGCTGCCCCTAATAACCCACCTCACCATTTTTACAAACCAAAGATTGATATGATTTTAGACTGCAGGGAATAGCTTTGCACAATCTGGCAACCCTGCTTTCCTTTCAGGAGTGAAACTCAAATGCGCCTCAAGTGGACACAGGACGCACTACACAGGGTGCACAAGCCTGTCGGTCATACCCTCATTAGTGCCCCTTTAAAGGAAACGGAAGGATTTGGCCCAAAAGGTGAACTTCCGGTTGACCTTCCTCTAACACTCCTCTTTTGGGATAAGAGAAATAATTATGACTTTGCAAAATGAAACAAAATAAAAAGAAAATAGAATGGTCAGGGTATTTTCACACTGAACCAATAATCCAAAAAAAATTCAGTCAGGAATATCGTATCATCCTATTGTTTTTATTGGGTTATTATCGATTACTATCTGGCAACCTATTCTGTCTAACCCATGACAAAAACTGACCACAAGATGGAGCAAGAGGCGCGCGGTTCCTCCCCCGTTTTCATCCCTTATTATTATTATTATTATTATTATTATTATTATTATTATTATTATTATTAGTTTATTTCATATTTGAGATTTTTCTAAATAAAGTCTGTGACTGCAATTCTGAGAAACACCTTTCTACATCAAACTTTTCCAATTATATACAAAAACTTTTGAGATAAGGTCAGTTTTGAGCCACAAAGCCTAAAATCTGAGATAATATATAAAAGATGTCTTTTACATATAAGATAATAAAATAATTCTGAGATTTTAAATCTAACTTTTAATAACGAATTATTTTTGATATATTAAACCCCCTGCTGTATTAGTTATACACCTACGACTGTGTGGTCACTTTCAGCTCCACCAACATCATGAAGTTTGCGGACAACACTGTGGTGGTGGGCTTGATTTCTAACAACGACGAGACGGCCTACTTAGAGGAGATCAGAAGCTTGGAATTATGGTGCCAGGTCAATAACCTCCTCCTCAACGTCAGCAAGACTAAGGAGCTGATAGTGGACTTCAGTACTAAGCAGGAGAGGAGTTACCAGCCCCTGATCATCAACGGGACCCCAGTGGAGAGAGTGGACAGTTTCCGGTACCTGACATGGTCCTGTCATGTTAACACCGTGGTGAAGAAGGCCCGACAGTGTCTCTTTCATCTCAGACGCCTGAAGGACTTTAAACTGCCCTCAAGGGTGCTAAGGACTTTCTACACCTGCACCATT
>JBCNYG010000005.1:26945382-26958799 GCA_039654305.1 Porochilus rendahli | reverse complement strand
TATTAGATATTAGCAATTCCACGCTCTGATTGGCTAATCTACTCCTAGAATTAGATACAGGTAACCTCAACATCACGACCAAAAAATTAACAAATTGCAAATAGTTCTAAGTTAGGGTGGTACAGTGATGTAGTAGTTAGCACGACCGCTTCACAGCAAGCAGGTCGTGGGTTTGATACCCAGGCTTTGGCATTTTTGTATGTCTGCATGTTATCAATGTGGGTTTCCTCTGGGAAACTCCGGTTTCCTCCCACAGTCCAAAAACACGCACAGTGGGCAAAATGGTTGTTCCATATTGCCCTTAGGTGTAAGTGTGAACTGTCGTGTGAGTGTGTTTGCCCTGCAAAGGCCTGGAGAGCTGGTAAGGGTGCACCCTGCCCTCGCCATGACCCGGCTGAGATAGGCTCCAGGCTCTGGTAAAGGATAAAGAGGTTTAGAAAATGAGCAAATGAAAGTGTCATAAAGATAGGTAGATAGAGAGTGACATGCAAGTATGCAAAAAGAGAGAGAGAAAGGTGGAGGAACCATTTTCAATAACATTACAATTTCAAGCAGTGCATAGGTTATAAGATAAATCTGGTGTGCGTGTGTGTTTTGCCGGCTTGTAGTGTTGTTCCTGCGCCACAGGGCGAGTCTCTGTGTCTCTCTGGAAGTCTGTGTGAAGGCAGGCAGAGAGGAGGAGAGCAGAGGAGAGGAGGGGAGCGGATCCGGGTGGAGGGGCCGCCATTACCGGGGAAGCAAGAAAAGCCCACTTTCACCCACCCACACTCACACACACATATACCCACACCACCCCTGCGCGGATACACGCCTGCACACATTTCGGGATGGTTTGGGAATTCCGAGGTCCTTATCCTGCAGATGTGAAGCGCTATCCTGGGATTTATCTGGGAATGTCAGCAGCGCCGCACGCGCCCGCCGCATAGGATGAAACGAGCGCATATTTATTAAAGGCTACAACAACAAAGGAACGGCCAGATGATTGATCAGGAGGACCGTGGGACATCCGGACGCACCAGCTGAGCCAGGACGGCTGGCGTACCCTGGGGAAGGAACAATATTGATAGATACCCAGAAGTAATCAATCCCCCATTCATGGATTTTTTTTTGCAAAAAAACAAAAAAACATATTATTTATTTATTTACTTATTTCTGGTACTCGAAACCGAGTCCAGCTTCAGGAGCCCGGTTCAACCCAATCCGAAAAGATTTCTCTCTTTTAACCCCTGGGACCTGCTCGTCGTGTCCATATTCTAGCCATTTAAAACCACTATAAAAATATTTAAATCTCTTCCTGGCACTCAGGGCTCGAGGCTCCGGGTTTAAAGTGAGCACGCGAGCAGAGAGAAATCCAAATAAATCCGACGCCGGCGGCCTGGACTCGGACGAGCAGCGCAGTGATGGTATTTACCCTGTCATGAATGCTTTCATATCGCTTTCTAACCCCATGAAAATTCCACACGGGGGGTTTAATAGGAATAAAGTCTATATTTTCAGTGGAAACTCGCACAATAAGGCAGGGCGGCTCTTGGAGTGTTGTCATGGAGCTGAACACTGGAAGTGAATGAGAGGCTAGTTCTGCTGAAGGTGTGTCACCCGGGCTCCGTTTTTCTCTCTCCAGTTTTGGGATTTATTTCTTTATTTCCTCCTTTAATTTCCGCACACACGTGATGCCAGTCGTCGTGTCTAAGCCTGGGACGTGAATTAATCTCGTTTCGCCGAGTGTAGAGATTAAATATTAGTAAAAGAAAAAGAAAAGGAGTGTAGACAGCGTGTGAGCTAGCATGCTAACTGAGGTGATTGTTCACATCACATGCATTAGCCTATGACAAAACCGGAGCTAGCCTTGTAGCTCGAGATGTTTTAAATATTTCGTAAAACAACAACAGAAAAAGACAAACTTGTGCTCTTATATCATCTTAAACTATGTTTGGATTTGTATGAGTGAGTTATCTATTCATTATGGATCCATTATTAGCATTTATTTGTTTATTTTACATTTTGTAGGTGACTTGTGTATGTATACAGCAACTCGGATTTGTTTCAACACACAAGATAGTGCTTTATTTAAATATATATTTATTATTTAATTTAATTATTATTTTAAATAAATATTTAATTATTAGAGCCATGCTATTTTTTAGTCCTGAAAATTCCTGAGCATTTTTTATTTATTGATGTTAATTTTTCATTCAATTCAACTGAGTCTTAAAAATAAATGATAATAATAAAAATTATAATAGCATGTGATTTCCACAACTGCCAATGTGTGTCATGGACCCTTCTTTAAGAACCACTCTTAGATACTTAAGGTGTGAGTGATGTTGCTAAAATATCACAATACAATTATACATTATAAAATATTTCACCAATCTCAAATGATATTTATGTCACTAGAATTTCACACTACCACAGTGGTGTAGTGGTTCGCACATCCTTCTTGTGAGGGCGTTTCTGTATGCAGTTTGCACATTTACACACACATTAGGCAATTGGCTGGTTCAAATTGCCCCTAAGTGTGCGATTGAATGGTTCTGGGTGTGGTTGTTGACTAGACCTGCAGTGGACTGGTGAGCCTGCACCCAAAGTTTGCTGAGATAGGCTCCAGCCTCCCCGCAACCCTAGCAGGATTAAACGGTTCTGCAAATGAATGAATTCTGATTTGATATTATACCGACAGTTCCATTGAAAATGTAACCTCAAGTTTTAACAAATATAAAAAACCTAGGCAAAAAAATCTGTGATCTCTGAAAGAGGAACCGAAACATTCTGTACACTGTAGGGAAATGAAACTTTCAGAGAGGACTTGTTTAAATGTGTAATTGGTTGATGGGGTAAGCAGCAATATATTTGTCAGTGGTAAAAAATTACAGCAGCCCCATGAAAGCTCAGAAAACGGTATAATATTTATTTTGCGTTATATTATGTTACCCAGTTGTAATAGATGGGACAGCTTTACTGGCCCCTAAAACTTTATTTATTTAGTATTTATTTTCAGCAATGAGACCTAAAACTGCCACTTTAACACATAGAGGTCTATACTGAAACAAGTGTCATGTATTTAGGGATTCTTGCCATAGTTTGTTGTTTAAAGCTGTATATTTTGTTGTTCAGGACCTCAGTTCGTCGTGCCGATGGTACAGCAGAAATCACGTATTAATTGTAAATATTGATATGTCATTTATATAAGCTGCTTTTAATGTTTTTTTCCTTTTAGCGGTCCCTATGGTCTAATCTAATGGTTTTCTAATGGGATTCACAGCGATCCAATAAATGCCTTATGATCATTGGTGGTGACCTTATGATAATTGATGACAGTTTTACTAGTGATTTATTAGTTCTGATAGATTTCAGTAATATTCCCATCTGCAATAATCTAGCCATTGTGCGAAGAAAGCATTCATGGATGTCTTTATGAAACCAGCAATTATTTCACTAAGGTATCACATTTCATTTAATGATACTTCAAGTGTATCATGGATTTGAAACAAAATATAAATACTTGGATTTCAAAGAACCGATATGACATTACATCTAGCTCTGTCTATCTATATTTTGTATGTTATTTCACAGCTTTGCATATAATACTTTGTGAAGCATTTTTTTTAACTCAAGGATATTCAGTTACATTGGTTTTTATACTGGATAAAAAACACAGCCCTGGTGGTGTCATTTCTTTAATGCATTTCTTGAAAATTAGCTGATTTAGCTTTTTAAAAATCCACCGAGCTATGCAGTACTTGACTACCTCAAGGCCATGATTAAGGAACAGTGCTCCAGACTCACATTTTCCACTGTTGCAATTTTGCTAATTTTTAGCAGTAATATTTTTTTGTAGACCTTACATTATGTATTTTCACTGTAGATGTTGCATCGTGACTGTATACTGTATACTGCATACACCGTTACTGTTATAATACTTTGTGGTTTAAACCAGTCTGGCATCAGTGCATAAGCATCTAAAAAGTTAGACAGTAAAACCGTCAGCAAAGCAGATTGCTATTGATCCTTTTGTCTCGGGTGATATTTGATTAGTTGATAATCAGCAGCTCTTTTTATTTATTTTTGATTTTTTTGGAAGGAAAGTAATTACTACTCTTTTTCTTTTCTCTCTTTCAGGATGGACACCAGTAAAGAACACCTCCTCTGGAAGATTTGCCCATTTCTGTCAGGCCACTCCCCACTGACTATCATCTCTGTTTCTTTTCTGTACATTCCATAATATGGGCAAGAAACACACAGTCAAAATTAGTCCGATTTAAAGCCAGAGAGAACATACTGCAAAAAATATGACTGGATAAATCTATTTATAAACTCGATAAAAGAGTGAAGTTAACCCTTACAGCATGGCAGGCTGAGTGACTGCAAACGATGATGGCAAAAAAGCAAGATTCACGGGTGCCTACCTACAACCTGGTTGTAGTTGGCTTGTCGGGCACCGAGAAAGAGAAGGGACCATGTGGAGTTGGAAAATCTTGCCTTTGCAATCGTTTTGTCCGCCCTAGCGCAGATGACTTTCACCTTGATCACACATCTGTATTGAGCACTAGTGATTTCGGTGGCCGGGTTGTCAACAATGACCATTTCCTGTTCTGGGGAGAGGTGGAGCGAGTCTTGGAGGATGGCACTGAGTGTAGGATGCATGTGGTGGAGCAGACCGAGTTTATTGATGACCAGACGTTTCAACCACATCGTAGCACAGCTTTACAGCCTTACATCAAAAGGGCTGCCTCCACAAAACTGGCCTCTGCAGAAAAACTTATGTACTTTTGTACAGACCAGTTAGGCCTGGAACAAGACTTTGAACAAAAACAAATGCCTGAGGGAAAGCTACAAGTCGACGGATTTCTGCTCTGTGTTGATGTAAGTCGGGGGATGAACCGCAGCTTTGATGATCAAATGAAGTTTGTTACAAACCTGTATAATCACCTAGGTAAAACTAAAAAGCCTGCTGTGCTGGTCCTCACTAAATGTGATGAAGGAGTTGAGCGATACATAAAGGACTCGCATACCTTCGCCATCAACAAAAAGAATTTGCAAGTTGTTGAGACGTCCGCTCGATCTAACGTCAACGTGGACTTGGCTTTCTTTACTCTGATTCAGCTCATTGATAAGGGAAGGGGCAAGCATAAAATAATACCTTACTTTGAGGCATTAAAACATCAGAGTCAAATAATTGCTACTGCAAAAGACCGATATGAATGGCTAGTGAACCACATAGTGAAGCATCACAACGAAACCTGGCCTGTTATCAGTCGACGTATGCAGCCATCACCAGAATACAAGGATTATGTCTTTTTAGAGGGGACAGCTAAAGCAAAAAAGCTTTTTCAGCAGCATGTCCACCGGCTTAAACAGGAGCACATTGAACGACGTCGTAAAGCGTATTTAAGTGCTCTCCCACTGGCCTTGTGTTCCTTGGTGTCTGAACTCTCTGAAATCGAGCATTTAAGCTGGTCTGGGGTCCAAAAGGTACTGGAGTCCAAAAAAGACTTTGACCATTGGTTTGTGGTGCTGGAGGATGCGCCGTGGGAGGACACGCCACATCTTGACAATATGGAAGATGAACGCATACCCTTTGACGTGCTGGATACAACTGCCGCAGAAATCATATTCGACGCACATCTTGAACATCTGCGAAATGAATGCAAGCGTGCCGAGATGCGACATGAATTCAAGATGAAGTTGGCATCCTCACCCTTTGTGACCCCTGGCAAGCCTTGGGAAGAGGCACGGAGCTTCATAATGAATGAAGATTTCTATCAGTGGCTGGAGGAACCAGAATACTTGGATATCTATAACAGGCACCAAAAGGTGATTATAGACAGGGCAAAGGAGGATTTCCAAGAACTTCTACTTGAGTATTCTGAGCTTTTTTATGAACTTGAAGTGGATGCTAAACCAAGCAAGGAAAAAATGGGAGCTATTCAGGAAGCACTGGGGGAAGAGCAACGCTTCAAGGCATTACAGAAATTGCAGGCAGAAAGAGATGCCTTAGTATTAAAGCACATCCATTTTGTTTATCACCCAACCAAGGATACTTGCCCAAGCTGCCCATATTGTATTGATAACAAGATTGAGCAAATATTAGCCTCATGCTTTCCTATGCGCTACCCTTCCTTTGGAAAGTCTCACATGCATGAAAGCAAATCAGAAAGGATTAACTTGGTGATTCTGGGCAAAGATGGTTTAGCAAGAGAGTTGGCTAATGAGATTCGGGCAATGTGTGCCAACGATGACTACTATGTGCTTGAAGGCAAAATGTATGAGCTTATTCTCAGGCCCATTGAGGGTAATGTCAGGCTTCCTGTTAACTCCTTCCATACAGCTACGTTCACACCTCATGGGTGCCTGTGTTTATACAATTCCAAGGAATCTTTGTCTTATGTTCTAGAAAGTATTGAAAAGTTGCGCGAGTCCACACTTGGTAGAAGGGATAACCACATAGCCCAGCTTCCTTTGTCTCTTTTGTTAGTGACTAAAAGGGGTGTAGGAGCTTTGAGTGATCTTGGTGGGGAAACTGCCCAGATCTTAATCACACAGGGTCAGCAGGTAGCCATGAAGCTGCAATGTGAATTTTTGGAACCGGCATCTCCTGGCTCAGGCTATGGGCGGAATGTGAATGAGAAACAGATAAACCAAGTGTTAAAAGGTTTGCTAGATACAAGAAGGAATGCCGTGTTACGGAGTGGCTCCCCATCTTCACCCCCTTTGCCTCCGGGTATCAGAGACATGCAGCAAGACCAGAACCCAGAGGCAGACATGCGTATTGTCATGTGTCTAATGTGTGGAGATTCCTATGATGTAGACCAACTTCTCTCGCCTTTCTTACTGCCTCAGCATTGCAGGCCAACCAATTCCAGTGGTAATTCAGTGGTGCTTGAACAGACAGTCGGCAATAACAGGCTAACAATAGAGCTGTCCCTACTGTCATATCATGCTGCTTTTACCATGCGCAAGAGTCGGTTGGTACATGGGTACATAGGTGTTTACTCTGCTCGCCGCAAAGCCTCGTTGGAAACCTTGTGTGCCTTACTTTGTGAGGTTCCAGACATTGTTCCTGTCCAGCTGATCGCCGTGGGAGAAACAGAGACAGAGCTCACCGACTCGGAGTCTGCACGAGAGCTTTTGGTCCAGGGTGAAGAACTGGCACATGAAATTGAGGGTCGTTTTACCAGTGTGGTCTGTGGACCAGGTGGAGTTGTGGGAGGACTGCACAGAATAGACCTCCTGCAATGTTTCTTCATGGAAGTAGCAGAGAAGAAGACCCTTGTTGAGGCGACTCATGTGTATGATAGTGCTTCCGAGGCCTGTAGCACAAACGAGAATGTGTATTCACCCCACTGTGGTTCCCCTAGCCCTGTAACTATGCTGTTAGATTATGAGGAGGACATGGAAGCTTCACCGCCTTACTTTGATGGCACCCTCACCTCTCATAGTGGATTCAAGCTCCCGGACTTGGACTCTGGCGACACATTCTCCGTCATCTCTGAACTCAGTACATTTGAAAACAAGTTGAACAACAAAGTTCCTTTACATATGAGGCCCAAGCCAAGTGTCACTTTTGACTTCAGAAAGCACAACTTTAACCCTTACATGGACACTAGTCATCGGCGGTCTCTTACCTCTAATGTCACCTGGCCTCCTTGTGGGGACGGGGTGTATGATCCATCCGATTATGCCGAGCCAATGGATGCCGTTTCCAAGCCTCGACCCAGCCATGAAGAGAACATATACTCGGTGCCACATGATAGCACACAGGGTAAGATAATCACCATACGGAATTCCAACAGGATGCACTCTAACGGAGGTGTGAACGGCTCGGACAGTGAAGGGGACGGCAGCTCATTGGAACGTCGCAGGAAGTTCTCTCCTGCAGGAGTAAAACCAAGACTGTATCGCGATCGATCCAAACGCCTGGGCAAGTTCAGCAGCTTCCGCACTAGTTTCTCCATTGGCAGTGACGATGAGTTCGGTAGTCTTCCGAAAACAAAGGAGGATGACGTGACCGTTTTGAAAGGAGAATCGCTGATCGAGGAAGGCGATGATAAGAAAAGGAACATTCTGAGGAGCCTTCGCCGACCAGGCAAAGTAATTACAAATACATTACATACCACTTTTACGTAACCGTAGCTGTCTTCAAACACACTCAAGTTTGAAGTTGTAATTTCTCTCGGCCCAATGTTTGTCTCATCTCAATTTCCACAGAAAACCAGACTAAAGCCGCGACACTCAATCTCCAAACCTCTGGAGAGTACTTACTTTGGGGTGCCGTTAGCTAATGTTGTGTCACCTGACAGGCCCATCCCAGTGTTCATCGACAAATGTATCCGCTTCATTGAGGCCACAGGTAAGTTCTTGTAAGGCATGCACAAATACCCAAGTTCTGAGTGGCTTATATACTGTTTACACTATAAGGCCAAACATTTGTGTGAAAACCAGACGGCCATACCCACACACACCCCGATCATACGTGGCAAAAAATATAGTTCTCTAGTTTAACATTCTAGTTGAATATAAGATTGTTCGAATATTAAAAAATATTCAAGTTGGGTTCAAGTCCTGGGTTCAGCAAGGGTGGGTAGAGTTTGCATGTGCCCCCTGTGCTTGAGTGGGTTGCTTGCGAAGGCAAGGCAACATATAAATAACCATTCAGTCACACCTGGGGCAATTTGGAACAGCCAGTTTGCATATTGCGCATGTCTCTGGAGTGTGGGAGAAAACCAGGGTACCTGGAGGAAGCCCACACGAGCACAGGGAGGACAGAAACACCCTTGCTGTGATGCTGATGTGCGAACCACTACACTACCCTGTAGGTTTTATCTCAAACCAAATTCTATCACCACCTTTAGTTGATCAGGAACTTCTTAAGTTAATGATTAAATGATCAGGTGGGTATGATTGGGTGGAGCTAAGGTTTTCAGGGAGGTGGTGCTCCAGGAACAAGGTTAGTGCACTCGGGTGTAGAATATCTTTGGGATGCTTTCAACATTACAACTTCCCTGCAATTGAACCAAAAAGCGCAAACCTCCACGGAGCTATGGTTTGCTTAGGTTCAAGTGAAGGAACTCCTACAAAACATGTAGATCTCAACCCCACTGAACACCGTTGGGATGAACTGGAAGGCCATCTGTGTCCCAGGCCTTGACCATCATCAGTGTTAACTGTGGCTATTGTGGCTGAATGAGAACAAGAGCCACACAATATGGGTGGATCTAAAAGCACTAATGGGTGTTCTGGTCAGGTGTCTGCTTTGTCTGTGTGGTTTTCTAATCTTTGTGTTGTCTCTGAGCCAAGACAAGTTGAACCATACCAGACACTCCGATTGAAATTTAGAAGAGTCTGTCACATGTTGAGATGTTTAAATATCTGCAACCTTCAGTTAAAAAAGTTGCTGCTGATGGAAGCGCATTCTCGGATGGTGCAATACTAACTTCCTATTTTCTTTTTCTCTTACTATGAACACATCTTACAGTCAAAAGTTCATATCTGAAAGATCATAGCTGACGTCTAAATAAACCTTCTACTCGAGTGAAAGAATGGCTGCTGATGCAGAATAATCATACAAATCGTGACTAAAACTTTTCCTGAGACACACTTCAAATGCGTCTCTGTCTCGCTCTGTCTCAGGGTTGAATACGGAGGGTTTATATAGAGTGAGCGGAAACAAGTCCGAGATTGAGAGCATGCAGCGACAGTTCGAACAGGGTAAGATTTTATCCATGATTTCTCTCAAGCTTGGCTGTTGTCAGATGCTCATGTTTTAGTCTGTTAGCACCTGGGCTAATTATTTAGCCTTCTTGTGCATGCATTATATATATATATATATATATGTGTGTGTGTGTGTATATAAAATGCATGTACAAGAAGGCTAAATAATATATACACATATTTAAAATAGTTTTTCCTCTTTCCTCTATAGACCATGGCCTGGATTTGGTAGAGAAGGACTTTCCAGTGAACACAGTAGCTGGAGCTTTAAAGAGCTTTTTCTCCGAGCTGCCTGATCCCCTGGTGCCGTACAGTCTACAAGTGGAGCTGGTGGAAGCTTTTAGTAAGATTTCTTAAACCTGTAGGAAATTGACTTTTTCAATCAGTGTAAACAAATGTGTGTAAAGTATCGTGACTGCGTTTTGCTGCTGGTGAGTAGGGTGATGGGAAATATGAGGTGTCTGCACCCTCTGCTGGACAAAGAGTTCACACCCCTCCGCAGTGACATTGAGAAATAAAGCAGAACGCAAGCTTTTATGATTCTAAACACAATTATACTACTCTGACAGTAAAATAGGTTTTTATTATATTATGTAATAGTCAGAAGTTTAAAGATTCAAGGAGGATCACTAGTAAAAGTGAGGATTAGGGATTTAATTGTCGGTACAGAAGCGAACAAGGGCCACCTGCCTTTTTGTTTGTTTTGTTTTGAGGTCGTTTGCAGCAGTGGGTATTTTTTGAGTTTAAAGTCAGAATTTCTGAGGGAAAGACATCGGAGCTAATTTCTCTATTTGAAATCATTATAGTGAAAATGGATGGCATGTGCTTATCGTTTTCCCCACGAGGCGTAGGGAATACTGTGTTTTAACAGGCTGTCCATCTCCTCTGCTGCATGTTTATGTTGAATGGTCGCCCTACAAGCCTGTTGAAACTGGATCTCCGGGACCTATTTTGCAAGGCCACAGTAAAAATGGCTGTTGAGTCTTGAGGCTGCAGTTGACCATGTTGGGTGATATGTCTAATGTCCTGTGACAAAAACAGATTTGTAGGTAAACTATATCTCAGAATGGGGTTTAATAATAATGAGATTCTTTGTTGGTATGCAAATAATCCCTGCATCATAACGAGTGCTTTATAAAAGGAATGTCTGACTTTGACAACCCCCCCCAGTTTCAGAAGACTGCAATCTGGAACTTCACCACTAGATGCCATTAGACTCAGCTAAAGCATATACATCAAACTGTAAACATTCCGTCTTTGGAAATGAGCTTTTCCCCCAATAAAGTTATATATAAATATATATAATAAAGTAAAAATAAGTTAGAAAATCAAATAATTTGAGCATTGAAAGGGTTAATTGTGGCTCATTATGTTAACGGTACGTGTGCGTTTTGCTGTCTCCTGTATTTGCGCAGAGATAAATGACCGCGAGCAGAGGCTGCAGACCATGAAGGACGTTCTGAGGAGATTTCCTCGTGAGAATTATGAGGTTTTTAAGCACGTCATGAGCCATTTGAACAAGTCAGTTCCCCTTCTGCCTCTACCAGCTGATAGAAATCACTGTAGTTCTGAATAAAGTCGTTAATTATGAACTCATTTCACGTCCAGGGTTAGCCAGTGGAACAGAGTCAATCTGATGACCAGCGAGAACCTGTCCATCTGCTTCTGGCCGACGCTCATGAGACCCGACTTCACCACCATGGACGCTCTGACGGCCACGCGTACCTACCAGACCATCATCGAGACGTTTATCCATCAGTGCGCCTTTTTCTTCTACAACCAACCTCCTGCCGAGTCTCCGACGGGCCTCTACGGCACTCTGGCACCCTCTGCCATGCCTCCTTCACCCAGCGCCGCCCCTTCGTGCACCCCTCCGCCACCTCCGCATTTCAACCCGGCCCTGCACTCGCCCCCCAGCTCACCCCCTCAGAGCCCTCTCACTGTCCCTGCTGAGACACACACACTGTGAGACAGGAAAAACTCCAAGAAACCACCGGGTTGCTCGTACCGACTCTCCCGTACAGTGTAAATGCTGCAGTCTTTACAGAGACGCTTACTGTGTAAACACCATCACACGTCACCTGTGTGTTTAAACTTGCATGTAGAGACTGGATTTAACGCCGTCTGCAAATGTTTTTTGTGTCTTGCGCACACTTGAAACTGTAGCGTGCTTATCTCACACACACACACACACACACACACACACACACACACACACACACACACACACACACACAGTTAATGGGGTTTTAAGTCAAGACCATGTAGTGCGCAGCCTCTCTGTTTTATTAGTACTTTTTAAAAACAAATTCTCTCACTTCGTTCATCCGTCCGTCATTTCCTGAGTCCGTCCTGATCTCAGACTGTAGCTGCTTCTCCCCCCTTTTCTTTCAGCTGCACACGAAGGAGATGCAGTAGGAAGATGCACTAGATAAACGGAGCACTTACTCCAACGTTCTTCGTAAAAACGAAGGCAAACAGACACTTTAAACAAGTGCTGGCTTTAAAAAAAAAAGAAAGAAACAGAAATAGAATTACTATTGCTGCATGCTTATTTGCAAAGACAAGCTTCATCCCCCTAAAAAAAAAGTTGGTTTAATCTACCTGATCCCTGGTTAAAAGACAGCATGGATTTAAAAAAAAAAAAAAAAAAAAAGAAGGAAAAAAATTCCAGATGTCATGTGACGTACGAAGGTTCGGTTTTCTTCTCTGTGTGATATGAAGCTTTTATGACATTTTGCTTTCATTGGTTCCTTGTGGATCTGTGCTGTTTTTTTGAGATCTGATTGGATGATTAATCTGAACGCTGAAAGTTTGGAGAGTTTCGATCCAAGACTTGTAATGAACTTTGAACTTTGACATATAACCTCTAAACCTTTAATCTTTTAGGCAAGGGTGATCCCAGAAACCTCCAACCATAAAAAAGCAAACAAACAAAAAACTGTCTGACTTTAAAAAAAGACGACATACGGACCTTCTTTGGATAGTTTCTGTTTTGTCACTTACTAAACCCGAGCACTTTGATTTATCATTATTTTGTTTTCTCTGAGGTTTGATTTCGGCCTGATTTTGTGAAGAGTAACGCCGAGCTGCGTTTGGTGTCGCCTGTGTCTGGCAGAAACGTTTCTAATCCTCATGAAGCATCTGTTCATCCCTGTACTGAATTTTCCCTTGTATGTCTGTGACATTAAGACTAAACTGCAACTAATGTAGACATAAACCTGCCAGTGCTTATCGTTATCATTTCAGCAAAGTCTCCACCCACTTGCAGTTCCTGTTTTAGAGATTCGCCTCGATCGGTCCATGAGGTGTGTAAGGTTACAGTGACTCGTTGTGTGTAGATTGTAAATGACTTTTCTTTTAAAAAACATGAAGAAATTCTGAAATGGAAGAACTTTGAAGTTTTTGATTGTTAGCCAGGTTTAGGTAGAACCAAGTATAACAAGCATAAGCATCAATCTCATTGGTTTATTTAGCCCCACCCACTCAAATTTATGACAGATCATTGGGTCGAAAATGACAAATTTTGGGCAGCTTTTCCTCTGGGTACTCCAGTTTCCTCATACAGTCCAAAGATATACACATTAGGCTGATTAGTTGTCCCAAATTTTCCCTAGGTGTTAGTGTGAATACAGGGAGTGCATAATTATTAGGCAAGTTGTATTTTTGAGGATTAGTTTTATTATTGAAAAACAACTATGTTCTT
>JBCNYG010000005.1:26932110-26942385 GCA_039654305.1 Porochilus rendahli | reverse complement strand
CAAGAACATAGTTGTTTTTCAATAATAAAACTAATCCTCAAAAATACAACTTGCCTAATAATTCTGCACTCCCTGTAAATACTAGCTGGGTATCTTGTTATAACAGAACACACCTGCAGACATTTATAGCTCTTCAGCTCGCTCAGGTTCTCCTCCAGGAACAGCAGGTAGATACTGAGATCGTCATACCGTTCCGAGCTGTCGTGCAGACCCTGGGCGTGGCTGAAGGCAGGCAGGAGCTTGTATGGGCGGAGCAACTGGCTTTGCTGCCTCTGCCGGGCAGGTAGAAGAGCTGCGTTGATGACAACGGGAATGAGCAGCAGATACACTGCCACATTAATGCAGCTTAGCAGACGGAACACACCCACCGCAACCAGCTTACACTGCACTGGGGGGAGCGCTCTCTGATTCAGGACAACACCTGGGTTCACACACAGAGAAGCAGATAACAGTATATACACTACAGTCTATGAGTCCTTAAGGTCCTCCGTTGTGTGGTGGTCCAACATACCGGTGTGTAGAGAGCAGGGAAACTGGTCACTCAGAGACACCAGGCAGATGTAGTAGAGCAGGTAGATGCACGCTAGCAATAACGTGAGCAGAGTGAGAACTCGACAGAGCAGGTACTTCCACGCCAGTGATCGTATCCCACACTTGGTTCTCAGATACTGTTCCACTAGAGGGTACTTAAAGCAGCCCTCTGCCACCTCCAGGCCACTGTCTCACACACACAGGCCACTATGTTAGAATAGGCAATGCTAGGTTTGTTTGGGATTGCAGGAATATTGTAATCATGAGCGTTTGTCTGTTTGTCTGTATGTGAATATTTTCATGCCAAAGTTAGAGGACGGATTTAAGCCAGACATAATTAATACACTACGCCACCTGAGTCCTGGCAATTATTAGCTTTTGGAAGGTCAGGGTCAAAGCTCAAGGTCACAGCAAGGTCATAAATTTAAAGAAATTGTTTTAACACGATTTTTATTATGCCCACTAGGGGGAGACATTTCATTATAACAGTTCCATATGTGCCCGGCAGGGTTACCTTTACACTCTTGAGTGCCTCTCTAGTTTTAAATGTAATATTAGTTGGAATACAAAAACCAACCCAACCATCGGTTTTACAATCTTATGGTGATAGAAATAGTTTGGTTGTAGAAAATTAGTGATTTTTGGTGTCATTTCTGGAGTTAACTTAAATTATCCAAAGCAATATTTCACGATCTTTATTAAAATCCAAAATCTGCTTGGTATTTGTCCACGGCTCCACGATTACCTTTGGGTATCCTCGGTGATGTCCTTGGCATCATGGTTGCTGGATGCCAAGCTCTTGGCGAGGTGGATGGCGCGGTTGTAGCAGCGATCCAGTTCTTCCATAACGAAACTAAGGTCTGAGGACAGCTGAGGGGTTGCGGTAAATCGCCAGAACAGAGCCGGAACGTAGACGAGGACCGCCAACAGCAGAAGGATGTAGGGAAAGAACTAGATGTAAATAAAAAAATCAGAAAGAGAGGATGTTACAGTGATGAGGGTAGAAATCTGGTGCTGATGTTTTACACTGCAGTACCTTGTGTAACCACAAAGGGGAGCCATCTTCTGTCTTCTGGCTTTCAGCAGCAACCCAGCAGAAAGAGTCGACGTACACCGCTTGGCGCAGGGTGAAGTTGGTGGGTGGGAAACAGCTAATCTGGGAACCTAAGAGAAGAAATACTGTTAGAAAAGGAATGTTAGCAAAGTTGGGACTGTAAAACTTGGTAAAGGCAAGAAGTACATATCTGTTATATAGATAGACAGATAGATAGACACCAATCAGCCATAACAATATGAACACTGACAGTCGAAGGTATTAACATTGTTAATCTTATTACACTGAGATTTCTAAGCAGGAAGTGAACAGTTAGCTCTTGAAGTTGGCGTGTTGGACGCCAGAAAAATGCGCAAATGTTACTATCTAAATAAGTTTGGCAGAAACCACATTGTGATGGTTAAACGACAGGTCTGTTCATCTCCAAATTGATAGGTCTTGTGGGGTGTTCTTGGTATCCAGTGGTAAACTCCAACCCGGAGGTCCAAGAAAGGAAAACCACTGTATTGGAAGTGTCATAGGTGCCCAAAGCTCATTGATAGGCATGTGAGAGGATTATCAAAGGCGAGTACATGCGGTCTGATCCCACAAAAGAGCTACAAACTCCTCAAAACTGTGAATTCTGGATCTGATAGAAAGGAGTCAGAACACAGAGTTTTACATCTCACTGTGTGTGGCATTCAGTCAGGTGGTTATAATCTTATGGCTGGATCCGTATATAGTCAGACAGAGGGAGTAAAAAGTAACACAATGCAAAAGGTACTTAAATACTAATGTATGAGTGTAAGGTGTAGGGAACTGGAAAAAGGAAAGGAAGAAATGAATTTAATGTAGTAAAAAGAAAAAAGGGAGGGAAGGAAGGAAGGAAGGAAGGGAAAAAATAAAGGAAAAGAAAATAGAAAGGGAACGAAGGAAAAAGAAAAAAGGGAAAGAAGGAACGAAAAATGGAAAGGGGATGAAAGAAAGGAAAAAGAAGTGATGGAATTAAGGCAGGAAAGAAAAAAGAAGAAAGTGGTGAAAGGAAGGAAAGAAGGAAGGAAGGAAGGAAGGAAGGAAGGAAGGAAGGAAATGAAAAAGAAGAGAAGAAGGAATGAAGGAAAGTCGAACTCTACTGTCGGGAGGAATAAAATCTAATCGGATGTTTCCGTGAACCAGCAGTGACGTCATGCATTTCTTTTCGTCAGCGCACTTTCGTTTCTTTGTTCACGCGCAGCTTCTAGAATAAAGATGCGGGGATGAAAATCTCTCCGCGCGCGCGGGGTGGGGTTGAAATGAAGTGTTTGAGGTATTTGAGGTGTGTTGAGAGTCGAAGCTCGAATCCCACCCGGGTTTCTTCCCTCCACGGAGTGATGAACTCAGTCCTACAGTATAATAACGAGGCGCGAGCCATTCGAACCGTTTATTACAATACCATCATGAATAAACATGGACAATAATAATAACACACACACACACACTCACCCACAGACACTTCCTGTGCGAAGGCGAGGGAGATGAGGAGCAGAGGGAGACCCACCGCGATGAAGGTCACCAGTTTATCTGCAGCCAGATCCGAGCGGATTCCTCGGTATTTGCCTTCAGTCGGTTCCTTCAGCAGGAAATCCGAGAACACGTATTCTGTAGCGACGTGAGCGATCGCCATGGTGGGATCCCGACTCCGTCCCAAAGCCTGGACTAGTGCACTTCACCAGGGAGGGAGGGGGGAGTCAGACAGGAGCATGGAGAAAGGGGGGCAGTGAGGGGCATGAACTTGCTGGGGAACAGAGAGGGCGTGTCTGACTGCACTTTTGAGAAAGAAAGACAACCAACCAACTGACGAAGGATCGCGAGAGAACTAATATTTTTTGAAACGATTTAACCTTCATTAGGGCCACGATGAGGCTCCGCGCCAACTCTGGGCCAAGGCGGCGTTCACCCATTGCACACACACACGGCAAATATAAAACAGAGACTCTTGGGCATCATAAAACGTTTATTAATATATACTCATAGGAAATGCCAGCCGTTTTGGATACATGGACCCAAGCTTAGCATTTCAGGTTATTATCTTTGAATATTCACACACGCTAATAATGAGCTGCTCTTCCATATGGCAGAACTAACAAACTTAAACTTGTGTTCATTGTTTCCTGTTGAAAAAATGTTTTGGCATACTCAGTGCTTGGTGGCATCTGTCAATCAATGGTATTTTTAAGCTTTGATTGGTAATTGCTCTAATCTTATCAGCTTAGCTGACCTCTACGTCTACTTGAGAAAATTTCACCACTTGTCGCTCAATTCGCTGGCGTTCACTGACTTTGCCTGGTCGCTTGTTGCTTCCTGTGTCAATGCCCTTTTAGTCAACCGCTGAATGTGCATGCACAGCAGATGGTAAAGATGCAGGTGGGAGCATTATGTGACATGGAGGGAGATGGCTTATTAGTTCTCTGGATAGTGTGTTTGATGGAAAGGGAATTGATTAAATTAGTTGTAAATCAAACCAAGAAAAGAAAATATTTAACTGGATTATGACTTCCAGGTTTAAAGCTACAAAACAGTGCGGGGAGGGGTGGAATATTTATGCAAGTCAGTGTATAGACGTAAAGAAGCAGGAAATGATAAATAGTATGATCAAGGTCATTTGAATCATTTTTAAGAACCAAATAAAATAATAAAAATATTTTCAGACTCATCAGATATTTTTCAGCGTGAATAATTCAGCCTTTATTGACTTAAAGAGAAGTGAAATGAGAGTCACAAACTGGAGGAAACAGTGCTGTTACTCAGAACAGAGATGGCGATCATACTAGAGAGTCTCAGATTTGGCAGAAAGAAAAAGTAAAGTGGTTACAGATTTAAAATTTTTGTCATTGTTGGGTTTTTTTTTTTATTCGTTGTAATGCCGCAATATTGTGTGGTGATTGGATTTATTCATGGCTTTGTGGTGATTCAGTCGTGGAACAGATCGAAGAAGCTGTGCTCCTCAGCTGACTTGTCTAATATCGCGTTATCACAGTAATCAGGAAGGGTAAACGCTTGCAAGTCGTCAATCTCCGTCTCGACGTTGTAGAAACTGTAGAAACCCACAAACAAAAAATATTGGTCTGAGTTCAACCTGGAGGAAACTCACTCAGTCACTCTGTCAATCATTTAATCTTCTGTTAGGGATTTGATCGCACATTAGCGTTTTTTCGAGATGCCCCTTATGATGTACATTTATTATATAGAATGGTGACACGTATGTACCTGAAGATGAGGTCATTCTTCTCGCTGTGGTAGGTGCAGGAGACGGTGAGGCACCCGCAGGAAGTCGTCAGGATCGAGTAGTGAGCTGCTAGCCCAACCAGCATCGTGAAAAAGTAACATTGTTAAATTAGTGAAGCCATTTCATCATCATCATCATCATTATTATTGTAGTAGTAGTAGTAGTAGTTCCTCGGATGTGTATACGTATACCGACCCTGTGTGTGATGCTCGTCGTGGTCAGAAATGTTTCCGGACCACATGCGCACCCGCAGGCCCTGCTCAGCCTTATCAGTGCTTCCCAAGTATAGCTCGTCCACGTGCGTGGCGTCGGATGGTACCTCCAGTGGGTGCTTATGAGACGGCAGGGGCTCCTTTTTACAACTCTCATTCTTACTGTCTATCTCGTACATCACACCCTGCGTTTAAGATAAGGATGGAGGAGGGAGAGGGATGCTTAAATAAAGTTGTTCCAATGCATCATGGATGCCCATTCTGCACTTAATTTATTCAGTTTGAGACATTTGATGGTGTAGAGTGAAAAAGAAGAAAAATAAATGCTATGTTTAAAATTATACGAAGGCACGATTAAAATAACGTGACAGTAAAATGCACTTCAATAATAAAATCAAGTTAAACGTTAAATCGTTTTGTTTTGTTTTTTTAAATCATGATGAATGTTTGTAGGAAATGCTATGCAGAAGAATGATAGATTTAACTGACAAGAAAAAGAAAAAACAGAAGAAGAAGAATGACGACACCAACAAAAACAACAAGGAGTATGAGAAGAAACAGAAGCAGAGGAAGAAATACAAGAAGAAAAAGAGGTATAAGAAGAAGAAGAAGAATGAGGACGAGGAATAGAAGATGAACAAGCTGAACGAGAAAAAGAAAATGAGGAGGGGAGAAGAAGATGATGAAGAATAATGGGGTGGAGGAGGAGGAGAAAAAGATGAAAAAGCATGATGAAGAGAAGAAGGGGGAAAAATTTAGGAGGAAGAGGAGGAGAAGGAGAAGAAGAAGACCGATGGTGAGGAGAAGAAGAAATAATAAAAAATGAGGTGAAGATGAGCAAGCAGATTGAGAAGAACAAAGAGGAAAAAAATGGGGAGGAAAAGGTCAAGAAGAAGAATGATGAGAAAAAGAAGAAAAATGAGAAGGAGAAGAAGATGACAAAGAAGAAGAACGATGAGGAGGAGAAGAAGATGGTGAAGAAAAATGAGGAGGAGAAGAAGAGGATGACATTGAAGAAGAAAAAGAAGACTTAAAGGAGGGATTTGTGATTTTTAAATCCAAACATCTTTTAAATATTTTTGGTTCACATTCTCCTTAGATCCCGCTGCTGCATCGCAAATTCTGAAAAATACAAACCATGTGGCACGTCAACAAACCGACCAATCAGGTCATCGGTCCCGTTCTTTTCTTTTCTGTTCTAATGCTCTGTTGGATTCTGAGACTCATTTCCAAAATCCAAGGCCAACCCAGGAGGACATACGAACGGAGTGACGTAAAGCTTAAAGTTCAACATTACCTCTTCGAAGTGTATCAGCACATCCAGGTGGGAGCGTTTGTTCGATTTGCTGCTGTCCTCCACGAAGCGAAGGTACTTGTGATTGGAATCATACTTGAAATCTCCCCATGCGATCGTGTCGTCCTTGGTGGAACTCTGTGGACATGTGGAAATGTTTATTTATTTCCTATAATGGCAGCCTATCTCAGCTAACTCTGGGCGGTATTTACTATATTCACTGTGATTCAAAATTGTTTTGCTGTTGTTAAAAAAGACTAAAAACCAACTCCTAACCAATCAGAATTCAGAATGGTTCTTCCCATTAACCATAAGGTAAAATATAGATATAGGCATCGCCAAAGGCAAAGCTCTGGGAATCTTTACTGATAGGTGTCCGAGGATGGTGTTATAAGAGTAGCAAAGCTCCTTTAAGGAGTTTTTATTTATAAATAAATAAATAAATAAATAAATAAATAAACTCCCCTGAGTTTTCGAACTATGAACTGAAGTAAAAGAAGGAATGGTTAACACTGATTTTTCTTTTCACCGCCTTTCACCCACTGATTTCTACCTTCATTTGTATGAATTATCCGTTTAACACGTTCATGTTCCGTCCTCCCGTTGTTGTTTGGGCCTGTTTTACTGACTGTTAGATGGTGTGTTTTTTATTTTGTGCCAGTCTGAGCAGTGGTGTCTGAGCCTTTTTTTTTTAATTCCATCATTAATAAATCTGCTTTGTTTTCTTTATTGCTGCACATCCTGATGCAGGTCAATTAATAACAAAAAAAACAATAACAAAATATAACTTTTAATTTTATATATAAAAATAACAGCCCATCAGCATCAACTCAGTAATGCAGCAGCCTTATTGCGATTCCTGTGGTGAGCACACACAGACACGGGACAACCGTCCAAGTCATTATTCTGTAGTGTCCTTTTGTTTCAAAAATCTCTCTGAGCTTCTAGATGTTTCTGGACTTCATTCAAAGAATGATACATTTAATATACAGAAAGTGTTCTTAAATCTGTCTACATACCACACTGAGCGTGCCGCTGGTCTTGGCTGGTGCTCCTGGAGGAAGGGAATTAAAATGTACATCACTAATGTGAATATATTCAACAATTGATTCTGAATAGAATTGAATTGAGTTGGAACTTACGGCACGGCTCACGACTGGAGGAGGCCCAGGCCATGGGGCAGAGGCACAAGAAAGCAACGCAGAACAGCTGGACAGTGCGCATCTTCACTCTTCGTCAGATTCTCCTCAAGTCCTGAGGCAGCCAGTGGCCATATTTATACACCGGGACTGTCACGGACCAGGCCGCCCTCCTCTCGATGCATCGTGCATAGACGTTGCACAATCACCTGCTGGTTCTGCACGCAAAAGAATCATAAGAAGGACATGGCCAAAGAGACAAATAAGTGTTATTAAAACAAACTTGTCCGACCACCCATGGGCAGGCTGGAGGATCTTGCACAGCCGAGAGAGAACTGGTGACACGGTGCTAGAGGGACGTTAGTTCACGTAAGGTGATGTTTGCTGAAGAAACCCGCAATGATGCAGGTGTAAAAATAAACGTGCGTTTTGTATTGGAGAGAGTTTACCCTCGACGTTTCCTTCTTAAAGCTCTTCATGCGTTGTTTTGGAAATGTTCTTATAAACCAGGAGAGATGAAAGAACTAAGACTGACACCAGGAAAGAAACAAGGGGGAAAAAATCCACTTCAATCTGAATTCTACTTCCTTTAGAGTTCTTTGCTTTGTCCATCTGGAGATCTTTGGCCTGGTTTTATGGAGAGGATTTAAAACAACACACAGAACGTTTTCATTTATTCAGTGAAATTGAATAAAAAACAAAAAGCTCTTAACAATAAACTCCAAATCAACTCATAGAGCTTTCAGTTTGTTACACTCTCAGACTTTCAAATTCATTCATTCATTTTCTAAGCAGCGTAATCCTACTTAGGGTCATGTGGAGGCTTAAGCCTATTTCAGACGACTCTGGGTGAAGGCGGGGTACACCCTGAACAGCTCACCAGACCATTTCAGGGCCAGCACACACACACAGCCATTCCCACTCACACTCACACACCTAGGGGTGACTTAAGACAGCCAATTAGCCTAATGTGCATGCCTTTACATTAAGGGAGGAAACCGGACCACCTGGAGGAAACCAATACAGGCATGAGGGACAACACATAAACGCCATACAGAAACACCCCAGAAAGGACCTTCTTGCTGTGAGGCAGACGTGATGTGTGTATATATACACAGTAAATATATATATACAGTATATGCTTTTATTCTTACTTTTGTGTTGTTGTTTTTTTGTGCATCTTTTTACACTTTATTTTTAAACACATAACTTGAAGTGATGAAGAACTGTTTTCCGTAAGTTTTCCGTTGTGATTTATTGCTGTGTCATGTTATTTAACTTGCACTAGGCTGTATCTTATAACGACCTCGTTTGGCCTGGATTCTGGACGCAGGTGATTGAACATGCTTGTTGATGTTCGCCGCATGTGTTTACTTTGCTTTCTTCACCACTGGAGAACCGAGAGCAGCTGGGGACGGGTTGAGAACAATAGGGACGTGCTTCACGTTCATTTGCAGATTTCTTGGAAAAAGAAAGAGTCATAAAGCAGTCGAATAAACAAAAATTAATGATTTAAACAGAACTCGTGATTTCATGTCCTCACTAAATCGGTTAATTCTGAGGTGAAAATCCTGAACGAAACCCTGACCACCATCATCCCCTACAAATGAGTCACTACGCACTTCCTCGCCTGTTTTTTTTTCTTTTTGTCACAGTTGATTACCCCACACCACAGAAAGTGTCTGATGGTTTCGTTGGAGAAACCCCGAATCCCATTCAAACATACTCAAGCGCTTCAGTCTCATGCTGGAAATAATATTCATCACATGTCATCTGAACTTTTTGTAACCTCCTGTGGTGACCCATGAAATTCGCGAATCCAGTCTATCATACATGGTATTATTTTGATAAATGGATATCATAACAGAACGGATGTTGATAATCACATTCATCTTAATGTGCGCATTACGCACCCCGAGGTTGGCAGTTATACTCAACCATTCATTTTATAAGCCGTTTAATCCTGATTAGGGTCACAGGGAGGCCGACTCCGGGTGAGGGCGGGGCACACCTGGAACAGCTCGCCGGGCCATCGTAGGGTCAACACTTATACTACCATTCACACCCACGCTCGCTCCTAGGGTTTATTTGGGACAGCCCTTTTGCCTACTCTGCATGATTTTGGACTGTTGGAGGAAACCAGAATACCTGGAGGAAACCCAAGCAAGCAAGGGAAAACATGCAAACTCCACACAGAAACGTCCTGAGCCCAGGAACTTCTTGCTGTGAGACGGACATGCTAACCACTGCGCCGCCGTGCCGCCGTGCCCCACACCAGTTATACTGTTACACACAATAATAAGTGACACCATTTTTTACTACACTATTACAAGAAATATATATATATATATACACACACATACATTTATACTGCTCAAAAAAATAAAGGGGACACTAAAATAACACATCCTATATCTGAATGAATGAAATATTCTTATTAAATACTTTGTTCTTTACATAGTATCTTCACACAAAAATCATTCATGGAAATCAAATGTATTAACCCATGGAGGTCTGGATTTGGAGTCACACTCAAAATTAACGTGGAAAAACACACTACAGGCTGATCCAACTTAAAACAAGTCAAAATGACAGGCCTCCACGTGCCCGTATGACCTCCCTACAATGCCTGGGCATGATCCCGATGATGTGGTGGATATGGTCTCACAAGGGGTCTGAGGATCGCATATCGGTACCTAATGGCAGTTAGGCTACCTCTGGCAAGCACAGAGGGCTCTGGCGGTGCTCCTCCTGTTCCTCCTTGCACAAAGGCGGAGGTAGCGGTCCTGCTGCTGGGTTGT
>JBCNYG010000005.1:26871810-26882780 GCA_039654305.1 Porochilus rendahli | reverse complement strand
AAAAGGGAGGGGGGCGTTTGTGTGGGGAGAAAAGGTTGAGATGCCAGGAGGGGAGAGAAGGTGTACACACACACACACACACACACACACACACACACACACACACACACACACACACACACACACACGCTTCCCTTAACAACTGTAGTCAGATTTTCCACTGTTTTCCCCAAACACTCTTGCACAGTCAGACTATCCTGCAAAATCTGTGTGTGTGTGTGTGTGTGTGTGTGTGTGTGTGGGAGAGAGAGAAAGAAAGAGAAAGAGAGAGAGGTTAGAGAGAGAGGTAGGGAGAGAGAGCAAGAGAGAAAGAGGGAGGGAGAGCGGGAGAGATGGAGAAAGAGAAAGAGGGAGAGACAGAGAGGGGAAGGGGAGAGTGAGAGAGAAAGAAGGGAGAGGAAGAATGAGAGAGGGAGAGGGATAGAAAGGGAGGGAAGGAGGGAGAGAGAAAGAAAAAAAGAGGAGATGGCAAGAAAGAGAGAGGGAGAGACAGGGTCGAACAAGGGGCGGGAGGGAGGGAGGGAGAGGAAGAGAGAGGGAGAAAGAGAAAAAGAGAGGGAGAGACTAAGAGAGGAAGAGGAAGAGAGATGATTATGATGAGCACATGGTGTTAAAGAGCAGCTGAGCAACTGTGGAAAGATCCCACTGGAGGGCCGGACACACACACACACACACATACACACGCACACACACAAACACACACACACACACACACACAGAAAGGCATGACACTAAAAATGGACTTAAGATTGTATAATCAAGTTTACAAATTCCTGAGACTTGAGTTTTGGCATCGCTCACCACGCCCCTAAAGCACATTCCATCCTTCCATCCCTCGCTCTTTCTGTCGTCCATTAGCCAGGTTCGTTTTGGCCGAGTCTCTCTAACCTAACACCGCTGCCTCTCTCTCTATCTTTTCTCTCTCCTTCTACGTCTCCGCACATCCAGCATCTCACTTTGTTTCTGCCCCATTGTGCTTGGAATTGTTCCTGCGCTGCACATGAATAGAGCCTGAAAAGTGTTTGTTGAGGAGGAAATAAGTCACAGACGTATCCTCTGACGCACTGCGTTATGGTCGAACTGAGCTCGCGTTGGTCTTAAGACACACAAGAAGTAATATGGAAGCTCCCGGAATGCACCTCAAGCACAAAACAAACCTCAAACTACAGGTGCACTCATAGAGTGGAAGGTATGTTTACCCCCAAGGTGGCTCCGCCTTTACCTCATTCCTGTGTGTCTGCATGTTCTCCCTGTGCTTGTGTGGGTTTCCTCTGGGTGCTCCAGTTTCTTCCCACAGTACATTAGGCTAATTTGCTGTTGAAAATTCCCAAGTGTGAATCTTTGTGTGTGTGTTGCCCTGGGATGGTCTGGCGAGCTGTTCAGGGTGTACCCCATCTATGCCCAGTGTCGGCTGAGATAGGCTCCAGCCTCCCCGGGACCCTTGGCAAATGAATGAATAACAGCATGTCTATAAGCAGTCATTTCAAAGTAATTAGCAATCAATTTGCAAAAAATCTGTTTCTGCTTTAACAAAGATTTTGAAATTATATCATCTGTGGAACTCAGATTGTCAACCGCCAGCGATAATAATCCTCCACCAGTACTCCAGTAGCCCGGCGGTAATAAACGTTAATGAACTAAACAGTCCACATTGCGTCCTAATTGTGTACTAATCCCAATCTTAAAGTTTGATGTCAGAGGTGAACATCAACATCATAGAAATCGTCTTTGGGCAGAACTCATAGTTTTAAGTGACAAGCTCAGATTATCAACAGATGATGTACACTTCACCCTCGATTTTCCGCACCCCTATTTCCCAGACTTCGGACTTTCCTTAAAAATCCGGCGCCAGACATTGTTTGGTTTTGTTGGACAAATGCTTGGACAATTCCATAAATCGATAATGGAAGTTCGGGTCAGTCATGATTTTCAATCTTCCGTACTGTCCGGCCCGTTCCCCGATCCTCGGTCAGTGTCCGCAACTTCCACCAAGTCGGGACCGCTGCTGAATTGGACTTCCCGAACAGCCTATTCCCCCTAATAATCCGGGAAATGGAGGGCGAAAAGTATTGTTAAGACAGCCGCCAACGCCACGTTCTGTCTATGTGAGAAATTCCAATCTGTTGTTTATTGTGCCTTGTAGAAACAGTGAATAGTTTCACACCGCTGATGTTTTCACTTTCAATTTACGTGCCGTTACCATTTCAATCGTACAATTTCGAATGTAAGGTTTCCTATTTGATGCGTAGACAATTCTCTCTTAAATTCCAGTGCTGACATTCCTCACATCTTTCACTTTATTCACTGGTGATTTAACATTCCCCAGTGACTCGGGTTTAGCAAGAATTCAAAGCTGTTCGCAGTTTTGCATAAAGATGAACAGGCCCTACGTTCTGCAAACCTGAAGGCAAAACGGTTATGATTCGAGGCAAATTCAGCTCCAGAGTAAATTAGCAACTTACTAAAAGACCCAAACACTAAAAGTGTGCAGGCCTGGATATTATAACACTAACGCTCCGGTTAGTTTTACAGCGGATCACAAACTGAAAGACATTTTACTGATGTAGGAATCACTTTAGAGTTACATGACCAGCATCATCAAAACCTCAACAACACATTTTGAGGTGCCCTGGGTAAAGTTTGTTAAGCTGTTAAATGGATGGGGCTAAGCACTTTTTAGCTCATTGAGCCCACCCCCATTTCAACCCACACACACACATAGCCCCGCCCCTTAGACTTATAACATTCAATTATTATGTTAGCATAAGCACGGACTCTTTTAAAAGCACTCAGACGATCAGCTGATTGAAATCAGTTACGACTCTATAAACACACACGTTATCTTCTTTGTGTGTGTGTGTGTGTGTGTGTGTGTGTGTGTGTGTGTGTGTTGGCCCTGTGATGGACTGGCGAGCAGTTTAAGGTGTACCCCACCTTTAGGATTAAGCTGTAAATAACTTCACAACCGAAGTGCTGTTTCTGTTACAACGCCAGCTAGTTCCCTCTTCTCTTCAAAAATACCCCCGTTTCACATGCTACCCAAAGTTACTTCTGTTTACGTTCACCGAACTTTTCCCTGATTTTGGAATGGAATTGATTTGATATTCTTATTCACCGTCATGACTTTCCTTCACAGCATTTTTGAAAAAAAGTGCCTCTGCTATGCTAGTGCTTTGTGTCTGTTCTAACTTGTAAGCAAACTTCCAAAAAGCTAAATCAAGCGATAACATCTAGTGTATCCTGCCCTAGATTTACACCCAGTGTTTTTTTTTTTTGGTAGATTTACAATACACACACATCTGCACTGTGAGTCCAGCACCCTGGCTTTTCCCAGGAAGGAGCCATGCGTGGCAAATTCGCATCAGTTCAACATCTGCTTTCATCCAGCTTTCATCTGGAAACACTTTTTAGAACAGAGACCTGGGATTAAACACTCCAACGCTGGAGTTCAGGTTAAGTGAGTGTCGGTAAAGGAACACTGGCAATTGTTATTTCTGAGCACTGATGGGAGGCAAAGTCTTGGAGAATGAAGGACGCTGCTCCTAAAATGGAAATGAAGATGTACAATTTCAATTAAATCCAAGCAAATGTTTAGCAACTCAGGCTCTCAGACTTCTCAGATAAAAAAAAACGAATCGACACCTTCTGTCTAATCAGCCTCGAGTCTCCACCAGCACTGTGGTATAAGATTCCTCAAGGACACACAACATGGCTGCGTCTCAATCTTGAATACCGCGGCCTAGTGTCAGTATAGAATCCATCCATCCATTTGCCGAACCCTTTACTCCTAGGGTCAAAGGTGGGGTACACCCTGAACAGTTCACCAGTCCACTACCTCACTGTTCTGCCCTTCACACATTTGTTTGTCATTTTTTTCTAAAATTCCCTATAATATAATTCACTGCTTGATTGAGACTGAACTTGAACTCTTCACCCCCGTCACTGGCAGCCGTGTTGTTTTTGTCCATAATATGCTCGATAATCCTCGATGGCAAAGATCAGTGCAAAACATGCCGGAAGCATCACCCGAGTAAGCGTACCGGATTCCTTTTGTCTGCGATCGTGTGAATATATGCTCTTTATATTCTTAAATAATCCACGGATCCTCTAAGAGAGGCAGTTTCGGGAGAATTTGCTGTGGGCCTCTTTGATTTTATAACTGGCTTTTCCATATAAGGGTCTTTCTTTCCTCAACACAGCCCTGATGAGGGCACGGCGTCCTGGGCACTTACGCTGAACTGCCTCCTCCACACTGAGAATGCTCACTGTCTGGAATTCAGGGGAAAAGATTTAGTGGTCAAGCCTATAAAAGAACGCAAATCACTGAAATCATCTCCAGACTGTACAAAAGGGGAATGGAGCAACGGCCAAACACACACACACACACACACACACACATTTTTAGCACACACACTTAAACAGTATCAAGATTTGAAATTCGACACACATTTAAGACTGTCCAAAGGATTTCCACACACATAATCCTAATCTTAGCCCTGCCACGGTCTGGTGAACTGTTCAGAATGTACCCTGCCATCGCAAAGTGCCGGCTGAGCTGTTTTACACGGCATCGTATTGCAGTTGCGCCTGGAAGTGGTGTGCATTGAGGTATAAACCATGAGTTCCTGGTAACAAGGAGAAGCCTGTGTGATGAATGTAAATGTAACGAAGTATTATCTGCACATCTGGCGAGTTTTTATTTTCAGACGTTCACTTGTTTGTATCTACGTTCTTAGTTTAGTAACTGTATGCTGTTATTATTTTCATTATCTTCCCCTAATGGAACTGACACGTCCACATCCTATTCTCACGATTTCACACTCTCGTGAGAAAATGGTGGCCTTTTCAAACAGGATAATGCAATTTATAAAATGTGTTTTAATGGACAACAACTTCGAATATGTAAGTAAAAACCACCTGATGATGAAAATATACATATTTTCAGTGTACTGGGAGCGTTTGGAAGGCTGTCCTTTCATTTTCTTTTAACCATCAAATCATCAAACCCTGACCCTAATCTTCATAATCTTAATCTCAGTAACCTTACCCTTCATACACATAACCCTAATAATAATCTCAGTAACCTTACCCTTCATACACATAACCCTAATAATAATAATCTCAGTAACCTTACCCTTATACATCTAATCTTAATCTCAGCAACTTTAACCCTTATACATCTTTTCCTAACCCTAATCTCAGTAGCCTTAATCTTCAGTAGATATAACCCTAATTCAAATCTATATAACCTTCCACCTCATACCCCTAACTTAGTAACTTTAACCCTCAATGTATTAGATCCTAATCTTAATCTTGGATACTTTAATACTCAGGACCCTTAACCCTAAATCAAGTAAGCATTTAATAAACTAAACCTAATCTCAGTTCTGACCTTGATAACCTTGATAAGTTTACATAAACCTTGCATAGCTTTAGACTCAGAACTCAAATTCATTTGGATTTTAGTTGTGCAGAAAAGAACTCATGCATGGGCATCGTCAGTCAAATTTCGCGACAACATCAAAATATTTGGCCCCAAAAAACAACTAAATACCCCCACAAACAAACAAACAATATACATGGGGAGAGGGAGAGAGAGAGACAGAGGTTTTAAAAGTTGCTCTTACCCTGCCAATGTACCTCATCCTTCTCGTTTTCTCCTTTTAGCCTCTCTTTCCGTAATCCTCAGTTTGTGCAGTACTTTCTTACGAGTCCTACGAGTTTGTTTGACACAGTGTCAGTACCACCTCAGCGTGTGCATGTGTGCATCTCCTCACAGGCAGCTCATCCTTTGAACTCAACACCCTGATAGACACCGTCAAACCTGACCAACTTTCCTACTTGCAGGAATCCTTCATGGTCTCCCTCATAACCCCCCTTCTCTCACTGACATCAACGTGTTCCCTCTCTCTGTCGGAAAAACCCAGTAACACTCACAAGCCGCTGTAATGAGCAGATTTCAATTACACTACTCCCCTTTCTCTCTCTCTCTCTCTCTCTCTCTCCCTCTCTCTCGTCTGGAACGTTTAAGCAGCTGAGATGAGTCACTCCTCCAGCAACAAATAGAAGGGAAAACCCGAAGAGAAAAACTTCATCCGTAGCGAGAGACCGAGTGCGAGAGAGAGAGGACAGGGAACACGGGGTAAAACCAGGAAAAGAATTGAAAGCAGATTGTGGAAAAATCCACCAAGTGTCTGCCGTGGCTTCATCCCACTGCCATGAGTGTATCCAGAAGATCCAAACAAATCCCATAACTCCGCCTCAGAGCATTTCCCCCCCTTTCCTTTCCACCCCTCCCGTTCTCTCCCTCTCTTTCTCCCTCCCTCACTCCTTTACATGCCAGAACACATTGCTACACAAAACATAACAATTTCTCTGCAGAAACACTCATGGGGTACAGGACAGGTATGCGCTCATCACCAAAAGGATGTTATATCCAGACATTAAACATGCACATCCCACGAGTTTCCTGCTCCTGATATAATTTTGTGTCCTTTACCCATAATTCTGTTAACTGAAAGATGCACAAGAATTTTAGCATTAACGCCATAGAAATGGGTTCTTTTCGTAACTTGATAAAATGTGTTTTATTTACTTTTAAGCTTGTTGATAAGCTAAGTTCATAATTTAAGCTAGCATTCTTAAACGTCTCCTTATCACTCTCTTCACACCTCTTTTTAATTTTTCCACCTGTTTATAGCACAGCTCCTAAGCGAAGCCCCATAGGCATGAAACATGACACTGATGGCTGTCCTGTGTCCATACCCTTTCGCTGACTTGATGCTGATTGGATGTTATGTACAGCACGCACACTAATGAAGCTGAAACCACAAAAATACATTCTGATCCACCACCGCTCAGACTAGCACAGTATAAAAAGAAACACACAGTCTAACTCAGGTAGACAGACTCTGGTCGAGCAAAACAACACCAAACATGAACGGAAACACAGAACATGAACTTGTTAAACGGATGATGGAATCAACAAGACAGTGGAAATGAGGGTTGAAATCAGCGAGTGAAAGGCGGTAAAAAGAAAACCTTCCCTTGTTTCAGGGCTGAAGTTGATTCAGCTCTTAAAAGATCTGTACTCTTATAATTAACTATCAATAGAGATATCTATCAGGAGCTCCGACTTTATGATGTGCATAAATCTATATATTAATTTAAATTTTTCACCCTGCGATGGCCTGGCGAGCTGTCCAGGGTGTACCCCGCCCTCGCCCAGAGTCGGCTGAGATGGCCGCCAGCCTCCCCGCGACCCTAATTAGGAATAAGCGGTTCGGAAAATGAATGAATGAATGAATTTTAATTTTTCATAAGCCACTAAGTAACATAACTAACATCTGAGAGGAAAGTAAAGTTTAAAAGTAAAACAGTGGGATAACCCTAGAGACAGATGACTAGGTGTGAACCGCTGTCTGTATTTCACATTTTCATAGTGATTTCATCGTGACTATTAACCCCTCCCATACTTGGGAATCCTTCTTCCGGCAGTGTCTGTTCATTGTGCCAAAGTACAGAACAAACTAATCAACAACTTGTTGCCAGAAATAATCACAAGGAGCTTGATTTTATCAAGGCACCACAGCCCTGAGAAGATCTGAGTTTAACAAAACAAATACTTCTTACGTTACTGCCAAGGAGCGATCAGCCAATTAGCATCGCCATGCCACTAACTATAACGAGGCATAACAGTCAGTCAGCATCATCAGCCATTTTGCCTAATGGGCATTCATTCTGATTGTGGGAGGTACCCGAGACCCACACAAGCACGAGGAGAACATTCAAACTCCACACAAACATGTCCTCGCTGATTACGGGATTCGAACCCAGGATGGCAGCTGCTTAATTGGAGCAAAGAGAGCACTTGAAGAGATAAAAGGTCAAACACACACACACACACACACACACACACACAGTAGGGGAGAATAAATAATTTATTGCAGTGGTCATGGCCAGCACATTGTGATGACTGGCAGGGTAACCATGGAGACCAGCAACAAATACACACTGCACTTACAGTAGTATTACATAACCAGTCTTATGATATAAAGAGGTTGAAACTCAGGATAAACAACAGGAGACACAAAACCATCGTTGTTTTCCTTCCCTACGCACATCAACACTCATTCAGCCACACTCTGACTTTCTCTGTGTGCATCGGGTTGGATCTTTGGCTCAGGTTTACGGTTTCATATTCAGTCCGAGAAGCCAAGATGGGTTTTGCATTGATGTCTCATTTCTTTCTCCACCTCCGCCCACTCTCTTGTGATCTGTGTCCCAAATAATCTTTTAGACTGATATCAGTGGGGCTTGTGAAATAAATCTCCACAAAGGCACAGTGGCATAGTGGTGAGGGCATCTGGCTCACAGCAAAAAGGTCTTGGGTTCGATTAACTGGTGGTTCAAAATTGTCCTTAGGTGTTAATGTAAGCATGAATGGTCGTGTATGTGCTTGTCCAGCAATGGACGGGTGAGCTGTTCAGGGTGTACCCCTCCTTTGAAAAGAGTTGGCTGAGATAGGCTTCCTCCAACCCTAGCATGATTAAAGTGCTCGGTGAAGGAATCAATGAATGATTGGCCAAGAAATCTTGGATGGGATCTTCAATGAGTTTCTCTAAATTCTCAGATACTTTGCTCGAACAGCGAAGCACAGCGAGGTTGCTGACCTCAGTGCGCAAAGCCGTAGCGAATGTAATCACTAAAGTGAGCTCATGGTATCATGAGCTGCAAACACAATGCTGTTCATGAGCACGGAGCAGTGAAGCGAGTATGCAGATGAACTATCACACAGGAGATCACGTCAATTCATCCAGCACTGACACTGGCACTGACACACACGCTTCCTTATGCCGTGATCACCTTACCAAGGTAATGAAGGTGCACAAACCTGTTTAAGATCGCAAGAACGAAACCTGGTGCTTGTTCTTGCTGAGGTTTTTAAACTGGAGTACATCGAGGTTATATTGAAAGAGTAAGAGAACGCTAGCTTTCACACCTGACACACCTACCGTCTTCGTCATCGTGGCGTGCTTGAGAGAAACAAGAAAGCACAAGATTTAGATTAGAGGTTTCAAAACAGAGATCTTGAGTCAGTAACAATCCATTAAGTTGATAAATGGCAACCAACACAGAAGCATTCTTCATACACAGTTCTTGGTTTAGGGTGTTTTTTTCCATAGCTTGTGACGAAGGACGGCTCTATGGGTTAGAGGGTCAGGAAGTGAAGTTCAACACAGTTCCCAAAACATCAGGAAACCCAGATTTCCAGCAGTTCAGAGTCACACACTGGTTATCTTTCTACAGCGATGTCTGGAGAGTTACCACCCTTCACTCTAACCATAACAGTGCACACCTGACCAATCGAATTACTGCCACGTCTTCATTTTAACGACTGAACTAGGGCTGGGTGATACGAGCTAAAAATTGTATCACGATATTTTGGAACATTTCTACGATAATGATATTTATCATAATATCTTTTGATGATATGAAAATAATTTTCAGAGATAAAAGACAATGTCAGAACATACCTGAGCTCCACTGCAGTGCCTGTTCCCGTGAACTGTCTCTGCTCCACCGTCTCCCGCTACTGCCCACTTATCGCACATCACATCCTATAATAGTGCTAATATTCATTCGGCTAGTTCTACATACCATGGTACATGTAGGTGGGCATGATTATGATTAAGCGCAAAAGTCTTCAGGGAAGCAGATCTCCAGGAACCAGAATGGCACCACTATCAAAACAAACCACATAGTGGCGAGAGATGTGGTCGTGCAGGATGCACATGATCACCTGGTTTCAGTTTCAGAGACTGAATGTTATTTGCTACGTGCTCAATGCTACGTGTACATGTATGTGTTTACACGTATCTTAAGCCCATTCCAGTGACGTAACCGAATTAA
Organism: Porochilus rendahli; assembly: GCA_039654305.1. Lineage (NCBI taxonomy): Eukaryota > Metazoa > Chordata > Actinopteri > Siluriformes > Plotosidae > Porochilus > Porochilus rendahli. Next base: position 26,872,868 of record JBCNYG010000005.1, on the reverse strand, counting down.
ACGTGGAATGCAGCTTTCCAGTGGGACATGCCTCAAGAACTGTGGAGGTCCATTTAAGGGTTTTTTTGGATCTCCACCCTGGTTCCCAGCAGGGTTGTTAGACACAATGAAGTGTGTGTTAAAATGTGTGGGAGAGGGTTTGTGTGCGTGCGTGTGAGAAAGAGAGAGAGAGAGAGAGAGAGAGAGAGAGAGAGAGAGAGAGAGAGGGAGCGAGAAACAGAGAGAGGGAGAGAGAGAAAGAGAGAGGGAGAGAGAAAGAGAGGGCAAGAGAGAGAGGGAGAGAGAGGAAGAGAAAGATAGAGAGAGAGAGGGAGAGAGAAAGAGAGGAAGAGAGAGAGTGAGGAAGAGAGAGAGAGAAAGAGGGAGAAAGAGAGAGAGGGAGAGAGAGGGAGAGAGAGCGAGAAATAGAGAGAGAGACAGAGAGAGAGGGAGAGAGACAGAGAGAGGGAGAGAGAGAGATAGGGAGAGAGACAGAGAGAGCGAGAAATAGAGAGAGAGACAGAGAGAGAGACAGAGAGAGAGAGACAGAGAGAGAGGGAGAGCGAGAGAGATAGGGAGAGAGAGACAGAGAGAGACAGAGAGAGAGGGAGAGAGAGGGAGAGAGAGGGAGAGGAGAGAGAGAGCAACAATTTAGTAATATGTGGATAAAATACCTTATTTATATTGTTTCGTATTGTACACATCTCTATCTTGAACACAATCGATTACTTTGTTTAACAGAATGAAAGATGATGGTTTTTTTAGGATGATGATTTAGCCAGGTATAATGTTTGTTTCGATCGATTGGTGGAAAAGAGCAACACGATGTCATAATGGTTAGATCCTGGAGAGGGTGTTTCTGGGTAAACTTGAATGTTCTGCCGGTGCTTTTGTGGGTTTCCTCCATGTATTCCGGTTTCCTCCCACAATCCAAACACATGTACCTTAGGTTAACTGGATGTTTCGAATTGACCCTTGGCATAAGTGGGAGTGTGAATGGTATGTGTGTGTGTGTGTGTGTGTGTGTGTGTGTGTGTGTGTGTGTGTGTGTGTGTGTGTGTGTGTGTGTGTTGCCCTGC
>JBCNYG010000005.1:26833390-26846077 GCA_039654305.1 Porochilus rendahli | reverse complement strand
GAGAACATGCAAACTCCACACAGAAACGCCCGAGCTGGGAATCGAACCCAGGACCTTCTTGCTGTGAGGCAGACGTATCCTCCCCTCCACGCTCTGACTGTACTTCACAAATCCCAGAGCTTCCCTGAAACCTGCTTCCTTCTCTCTTATAAACAATTGATTATATCCCCGCAGAACAATTTCTTTTGTTATTTTTGTATTATTGTTATTGACACCTTTGACATATCGAAGATAACTGAGTATTTTATTCACCTCCAAGTAAAATAACGAGCCACCTCAGGACACGGCCTTTAATTATTCTCTCTGTGTATAATGTCTGCATGGAAATAGGCTGCAGGAGAGCGCACAAGGTAAACATGGCACAGTGGACGCCTGTAGCTCGTCACCAGCTCTTTCTCCAGCAGTGGTGCATGTGGGCTGTTCACGTATTCAGACAGTTGGCTCTGGACCTCTGGCGTGTCAGGACAGAGCTGCCGCGAGCTCATGCCATCTCAGACGTGGTTGGTTTTGTGTGTGTGTGTGTGTGTGTTTGATTTTTCTTTTCTTTTCTTGTCCAGTACACTGCATGCATGTTCTAGAAACATGGTTATCACAGAGCGCATGAGACATAATATGGGTTAAAAAGAGCAACCCAAAGTTTAGTACCCATTTTTTCCTTTTTCTAAAAGTAGAATCTGTGATAAACACAAAATTCCTGATGAAGGACGAGGAAATGGGCGCCTTTTACCTCACTGGCTGAAAGACAGACATGCAGGCAGGCAGCTTTCTCAAATGGTAAGTACCAAAGATTTCATTGTATTTAGCTATCTATGAAAAATAACCAAAAATTTAAATTTTATCCTATTAACCAAATATTAAAAACATAAATAAATATTACATTTGAAGCATTTTAGGCTTCAGGAACACTTCCCACTGGACTTGTTCCCTTAAGAGTCAAGCTCTGGGGTCACCACTAGTTTTGCACTTTGTTTGTATTTTACCTGATGACCATCTCATTGATCTATCTGTTGGTGAAGCATACTAAACTGGAGCTTTTTTTGCCACCATTACTATTAAGTACCATCATGTGACCTATTACAGTGCATAGACTTTCTCTTAAGCTTTACTTCAAAAAGGTTACTATGATGCAATTATGGAACTTAAATTATTTTTAAATGCATAACATGAATGCCTTCCCAGATGAACAGACAGAAGATCAGTGACAAGAAGAGTATGCTTATGTTTAGTACTGTTTTTTTTCCCTAAGAGTGTTTTCTAGTTTTGATATTAAGTTGAAACAATTCAACATAAAACTCATGTTTTCTTTTGGATGGATGTCCAAATCTGAGACATTTAGTTTTAAAAAAGTAACAGAATACATACATATATATATATATATATCTCAAATGACCACTAAGATGCTTTGGACATACTTAGACTGTTTGGCTTGCAAGCTAAAAACAAGTGAATAGTGTTAAAAGAAAACAACTGTCTAAAAAAATAAATAAATAAAGAACATGGTGTTGAAAGCCAAAAAAAAACCTGTGCTTAAAGCTAAAAACTACAAAAGAAAATGGTTTAAAAAGTCTTTTAAAATTCATTAAAAGCTATAATAAACAATAGGCATTGTGTTAAAAATGTGTTAAAAGCTCAAAATCAACAAAGGAAACAGTGTAAAAAGCTTAAAAAATAATAATAATAATAATTTAAAAAAGCAGTGTTAACAGTTTTAAAATGTAGAAAACATTGTGATCGTGACGAATAAGCAGGAAAGAGTCAGACACATGAATCATGGGAGAATGTTTAAAATGGCATTAGCTACATCACGGCTGTGATGAAGTACAAGACGGATTAACCATCAGCGCGGAGTATCAACCCAGACGCACTCTATTCCTGTAAAGTAAACCAAACACGACAGAGAGTTTACTGACCCACTTCAGCCTCTACTTTTGGGAACATGTATTTAAATCATTCCAATCAAAGAAATGGTTCCAAAATCAGTTCTGGAGCAACTTTCCCATGACAGATATGCAAAGTAATTGCACTAGTGTAATTTTTGTGTGTTTTTTCTCCTTCTTCTTTTTTAAACCCCTTTGTACGAGTACTTGGCAAAGCAGCTCTGTGTTTACAGGAGAGAAAAGGCATCACCGGTGTGTCTGAAGCAGAATTTCCCACAGATTATTAAAAGGCAATTTATCTTCAAGCAAATGTGGCCAGGTTAATATGTGGACGAGTCAACAAGGAGCCGAGAACATCAAACATACAGAGTAAATGCAAGGCGCTTCATATTCTTAATGAGCTTTGCAAAATTAACGTGGGTGACAAAAAAAAAAAAAGCAAGAGGAATGACTGGGTTCCTTTTAGGGGATGTTTTGATGCAGTGCCGAGCAGCTGAAGTGGTAATCAGATTACATCTAGAATGAGACGATAACACGCACAGGTTGGGTTTACTGGATGCACAATGGTTTGAAGCAAACACCTTGTGTGTCCATATTAATATCCATTCAAGCCTCTGATCATTAGGAGTCAAGACGTTCCCTGATGGTTCAGAAATAAAATTGTTACCCCATTAAAGAAAGAGTGGTTCAGGGAAGATGAGGAACCTTTTCACAAATGTATTGGCTCCCCAGAGTCCTGACCATAACCCAACTGAAAGCCTTTGGGACGTGCTGGAGAAGACTTTATGGACTGGTTCGATTTGCCCATCATCAATTTAAGATGTCGGTGAAAAATGAACCCAACTCTGAACGGGAATAAATATTGTGACATTGCTCAAGTTGGTTGAAACAGTCCCACTGAAATCCAACAAATGATTCTGGTGCATGTTTTTATGTATAAGTAGGTGAAAAGAAGTCAAGCCAACAGAACTTGTGCTCTTATTTCAGTGTGGCCCTGATGATCCCTTTAACGAGTACCATATTTTATTATACTTAACGTAAAACTTACCTGTATCCGTTTTCTTTCTCTTATCAGAACAACGAAAGATGACCACATTTTCGGGAAGCCGACGACACCAACACCTCAACGCCATAATACGGCTGAATAATGAGCCTTTTCCTCATGAACTTCATGTTGCATCCTGGGCGGAACCATGAGCCATACCTGCGAATCCAACTCATCCAACACGACCGTGGATCTAGGTCCACTGGGCGGCCATCAGCCTTGGGAAGTGGTTCTGATTGTTCTTGTGACCGGCACGCTCTCTTTTATCACCATCTTGGGTAACCTGTTGGTGCTGATCTCCTTCCGGCTCAACCGGCAACTAAGAACCATCAGCAACTATTACCTCTTGAGTTTGGCAGTGGCCGATTTAATCCTGGGCACAGTTTCAATGAACCTCTACACAGCCAATATCATAATGAGTCGCTGGGTGCTGGGACATACTGCATGCAATCTTTGGCTTGCGTTGGACTACGTAGCTAGCAATGCCTCTGTTATGAACCTCCTGGTAATCAGTTTTGACAGGTACTTTTCTGTAACCCGACCACTAACGTATCGGACCAAACGGACACCCAGAAAAGCTGCAGCATTGATCGCTCTAGCATGGGTGGTATCGTTTGTACTATGGGCCCCGGCAATCTTGTTTTGGCCTGATACACAAGGAACACTGGAGGACAAGGTGGACTGCTCCATCCCCTTTCTACAAGTGCCTTCTTTAACCTTTGGAACAGCCATAGCTGCTTTCTACCTCCCTGTCAGCATCATGATCATTCTATATTGGCGGATTTACTGGGAGATTGAGAACAGAGCAAAAGGACTTCCCAAGATTGTTGGGTCTGTTGGCAGCATTCGGACTACTTCAGTTAAAGTACCCCACAAGCGGTCCAGTAGTACTCGAAGCAGTCTCAGTAGCTCCACTGAGACATATCCTGGAAAGGGTCCAGAGCTTGCTAGGAGAACATCAGTCGGTTGCTTTCCTGCTAGACAAAAGCAACTTCCTTTGGTTCCAGGAAATCTCTCCATGCTACCACCACCAAGAGAAATCAATTACAGGGAGGGCTGCAGCAGCAGCAGTTGGAACACTGAAGATATGGATGACGATGCTGCGTCTACGTCTTCAGCAACTGAGGCAGTGCAAAAGCAAAACCACAAAGCAATGGCACCGTCAACATCAAATCCTGCAGTGATCAAGCTGAAGGATATGCAAGCAGCACCAGTGTGTCAGCAAGAAATTCCAGCCTTAGCCGGCCAAGTTTCACATCCACTATCCACCCAACCCACCAGACACCTCTCACCGAAAAAGAACAGGCTGCTGGACCACGGCCTCCAAAAGCAGCCCAAAACCAAAAGGCGAATGAATACAATCATTCGAGAAAAGAAAGCGGCGCGGACACTGAGCGCCATCTTATTGGCTTTCATCCTGACATGGACTCCATACAACATCATGGTCTTGGCTTCTGTCAAGTACTGTGTCCCTGAAAAGATGTGGCATCTGGGATACTGGTTGTGCTACGTCAACAGCACAGTTAACCCCATGTGCTACGCCCTCTGTAACAAGTCCTTCCGAGCCACTTTCAAAACACTGCTACTTTGTCGCCGTGGAGATGCTGCAAAGTGGCGAACATGTCAGCATAGCCGCTGTGCTTCCACGAGGCCCAGTGTGTCATGTAGCACAGTGTGATATGTTTCGAAAGCTGCTCTGATTGACTGGACATCAGCAGTCCCTCCAAATGTTGCAAAAGGCATTATAAAGGTTTTAAAGGCCACAAGAGAGCTTGTTCTGGATAATGTTCATTTGTATAATAATTATACTCCTCAGTCTCAACATAATGGGCCAGTGCACTGAACAACCTTGGCTCATTTGCGACGTTTTGCCAGGTACACATAACAGGAAACTTTTGGATATTTTGGGTGTGTTTTTCAAAGCACAAAGCACTGCGATGTTTTCCGAAATCTGTGTCCAACTTATTTCCTCGATCACCTTACAACTTATCTGCCTTGTGTCCTGCCTTCCAGTTTAATGTCAGCTGGGAAGCCTTTTTAAAAAACAGGGACAGGAAAAGATGACTCGAATGGCAGCCACTTCTGTTTCCTAAACAAGGCTCCTCTGAACAAGGCAGCCGAACGGTTCCACGGGGAATATTTTTCCATCAGTGGTATTACTCGGGTTACGTTACATCACCTTCCTTGTTATGGACTCATAAGAAAATTATAAAGCAGAAAATGTTTTAAGAATGTAAAAGAACTTGTTATAGGCATGTTATATTTCATATCAACAATATACTTGGCCTCTAGAGTAAACAACAAAGGGTCATGATCAAAGATCAGCATGTTTTCATGTTATGATGAACAGGGCAGCAACAACTAACCAACCAAAACAATAAAGCTGAATTTTAAGAACAGCTCTGAATTAGATTATTTGCTAGCTACACACTAACGCCACTTCCTATGAATTCTAAGTACCTTATAACTAGCTGATAGCGGCATTGAAAATAATCTTATTTGTCCTGTCAAACATCTTACCTTATTCTAAGCTTCGCGGTTTTATTAAGTGCTAATCTCATGCAAAATCTTTCCGACCTTAGCCGTCTGCCACTCCAACCTCGAAAAACTACGCCCTTCTGCCACTCAAACCTCAGCAGATCATGGGTATTTGTTCACTTGAACCTCGGCGGACCTTGGCCTACTCACACCTTCAGTTCTCGAAATTCTTTCAGTGTAACCTTGGCAGACAACATCTTCACAGAGCTTGCTTTATTATGACAGAGCTGTCCGTCTGGGGACGTCCCACAGATGCTTTTATTGACGAGCTGCAAAAAGGTTTTCTTTTTACACAGCAGAGTCCAGTGTAATGCAAGTGAAATGTGTTGTATGTGGAAATATCAGTGTAATACAGTGCTAAATAGTTTTTATTTTCTTTGAAAAAAAAAGAAGTCAAGATTTGTACCACAAAGCAAAACATTCTATCGTGAATCAAACAGCTGAAAATCAAAAATAAAAGTAAAAATGATGGCCACTGTTTATAAAAAGTTAAAACAGCTGTACTAACAAAAAAAAACCTCATTACGTTTACTATATTAATAATGATTAGTTGACTATTAATCAGAAATAAAAATTACAAAAACATCCCCCTCCCCCCACCAAAAATAAACAACTGTTATGTTGGGTGCAACAAGAGGCGAGCCGAAGCGCAAGTGTACTTTAATACATGATACCAGGTAAACATGCATGTGGTTAAATGACACTAGGATACGGTCAAAGTGACACGTGCTGGAGGCAACACTCCAAAGTACTGCGGGTTGACTAAGTAACCGTCTTGACAAACTGACACTATTCTCGGAACAGACAGAATGTCGCGTAACGTGAATTCTTGCGATTTTCTTCCCTTTCTTTTCGTTTTAGAAGTCAGGCTGTATTGCATTTCGTGCTAAACAGTGCGTCAGTACTGGATTAGCTAGTTCTGACAAGAATTTAGAAGAAAACCGACCTGAGTTTGTGCGAGCTGTTCTCATAATCCGCGAATTTACATTTCCATTGATTATAAGCCACCTGAGCCATCTTATACACTAATACACTACATTTCACTTTGTTCAATCCTTGAGAAAACTACACCTATCTGTTTACTTCTTAATTATTTATTTATTCTTAACAAACAAAAAAAGAAAACAGTAAAATTAAGGGATGATCATCAAGAAGACCCTGCGACGACATTGACGACGGCGGCGAAGCAGACGCATCGATGGCACCGGCGAATGACGCTTGCGACATAGAGAAACACCTCTGAAATAAGAACCAATCACTTTTTAGAATCTCACTTTTAAATACGTCACACCTTAATATGCTTTACAAATATATAAATATACAAAAGAAATTAAAAACGAAAATTCGATACACGCTACCTGTGTGTCTTATTACGAACGAGCATGCTGATTGGTTTCAACTATTACTCCGCGATGACGAAGCTCGATGTGGAGGATTTCCGAGAAGCTGTGGGACGTGTTTGTTGATGAGCAGACTGGTGTGCATCATCAGAGCGGACTGTTATGGACAGTTCGGGCTTGGATTAGTCCGTTATCGTTACTATCGTTATTTCTTTTTAAAAGGTTAATAGTTGAAAACAAAAAGCAGTGGGCGGTTTAAAACGTGGAACTGTGTAACAGTCATATTGGAATTACTAGAACTAGTTCTACATTTCCCTTTTCCGATCCCCACCGTCTTTTTTATTTATCTGAGCTCTCCGAGCGACCTCCGGACGGAGCGGGGAGCCCGGAACGCAGGCGCCAGTGTTCCATCATGACGGCGGAGCGTTCTGGTTCTGGTATATCGAAGCCTTCTCTTTCAACAGGTCCAAACACAGATGGCAGCTCCAACTTCCTGCAGAGCGTACGGAGAGGGCGGGGTTAACTCTGAGCGCACGGACGTTACACTATACGAACAGCTGTACCGTCCTTACCTTCAGGAGGCTCCGACATGGGCGGGGTGAGGCAGTACATGTGATAGCCTCGGTCACAGTCGTCACAGAAGAGAAGCTGGTCCTGTGGACACGCGGGAAGTTCGAGATTACCCAGAATGCACTCGGAGGATTAACATGGCAAGGTGTGTGTGTGTGACTGTGTGTGTGTGTGTGTGTGGCTGGTAAACCGAACAAACATACGTCGTTCTCCGACGTGCCGCACATGTTGCAGCACTTGCACTCAATGCACTGCCAGCGGTACGTCTTCACCGCCGCCATCATCACCGGGGTGAACTGCAGACACGAGGGATGACCTGAAGGGCGGAACCATTGATCGCTCGATTAACAAACATCAAACGGACCGCTTCTGCCCAGTCTCGGTATTACAGTGCGAGCTCTTTAGTGGTATTTCGTACCGGAGCGGCCGCAGTCGGAACAGGACACCAGCTCTTCTGATTGGCCGGTTTTCTGGTTCATGTTGGAGTCACCCAGGCAGAAATCGCAGTAGTTGTTGGGCAAAGCCAAACCGTCTGGACCTTTTTTCGGGGCTGCTGGAGAGGAAAAAATTTAAAAACACAAAAATTGTAAATAGAACCGTTGGCATGGAAACTACAATAATAAACACAAGCACTTCGTATTCACTTTTTCATCAAAGAGCAGCAGGGCAGAAACGTAGATTTAACATTTTTTGGAATATTTTTGTACAGTTAAGAATCTCAGTCATTCACATGGGGGGTCGGGGGAAATAACGAAAAAATATCATCATCGCGATCAAAGATATCACTTTCAGAGGTGTAGCAATACCCAGAATCGCAAATCTGCTTGGCTGAGAAAGTCCCTATTTGTGTCATCACCACCATTTATGTGTAGGTCATGTGACACACTGACAGGATATCGTGACTAGTAAACAGCGGGACAGTTTGTTCGTCTGACCTTACACTCCATGAGTGCACCCCTAGATATTTTTATTTAATTTTATTTCGTTATTTTGAAGAAACAGCATAAAAGGAGATGCTTTTGGAAAAGTAAAGGGGCGGGGCTAAAACAGTGTCTCCAGATTGTAGAGTACAAGTGGCCATCCTGTAGTGTCTGTCCTACGGGAAATGGATTAAATGATAAATATTTAATTACACGCTAATAGTGTATAAAAATAAACTCCTCACTCTTCGGCTCCTCTGGTAGGGGCGGAGTCTGTTCTTGAAGCTCCACCTCCTCCTTTTCCTCGCCTTCCTCCTCGGCCAAATGAGAGTGGGTGTAATGGTAGCTCAGTCCGGGTCTGTTTTTGTAGCGTTTCCCACAGACTACACACACACACACACACACACACAAACTGACCGTTTTAAACGTTTTAAACGCCAAGGAACCCCAGTGGTCCCGCTGACATGAACTGAGGAATCCTCTGAAAATGTACCAAATACTTATAAAGATACTTAAAAATGACTTTACACATATTTACATCCTGGAGGATGAGCGGTTCAACGTCAGCTGAGCACAAGGATACAGCGGTTTCATATATACGAAGGGCTGAGAGCCACAGTGGTCTAATCCCCCCCAAAAAAGGTGATAAGTTCTATGCGTGCCAGAATGGTCTCCTCATATTCCTTCTGACCTTCAATCATACTGTAAGCATTTTCCCTGATTTTTTTAGATCGCAAAAGCCTTCAGGTCATGTTTCTGTTGGTTAGACCACTCTGGTTCTCAGCCCATCATATGTTTTACATATACATACATATATATACATTCACCTCCCCAAATAGAAGAGTAACATTCAGAGTGATGCTCCCACCACCATGCTTCAGAATCATAACAGTGTTCCATCAGTGATGGGTTAAATTCAGGGGTTTAACGCTACAGGGGATGGGGGTGGGGTGGGGGGGTGAATATTTATACAACCCTATGTTTTTAAAGCACAAGCAGTTCTTAGAAACATTCAGTCTAATGCCAAAAAAACAAACAAAAAAAAACAAAACAAAAGCAGAGGTTCTATTTCAGAGGAAGAGTGAAGAAATAAGGAAGGCGTGATGAGTGACAGAACAAAGGGTGCAGGTTTTAGCAGGAAAGAGAGAGAGAGAGAGAGAGAGACAGTGGGGTTAAAAAAAGGTTGTAAAGAGAAAGACGAGGGGAAAGATGGAGCCACGAGTATTCAGCAAAGCAGACACATTCTGTGAAGAACAGAAAACTGGGCGGGGCAAGAGTGAGGTCGGGAAAGACACAGTGTCTCTGCGTGCCATGTTAGGGAGGATGAGTGACCTATCCACTTAATCACAGCATCTTATTTTGGCGGATGGTTAGAACGCGACGACTTCAAGCCTTCAAGCACAAACACACATCAAGTGCGCAGTACTGCAGCAAGCGAAGGTTGAGAAACGGATCGATGGCGTTTCCTGCCTGAACGTGCCCACGCCCTCATGCTAATCTCGGAGCAGATCACAGGCAGACGAAGCGCACTTTTTACATTTCTAGACCACAATACAATTTTTTCACACTGATGGGGTACTCGGCGTGCCGTGTCTGGGGGGGAACAATGAGTTTCAAGTTACATCATTCAAATCAAATTATGTTTCCCATAAAAGTCATTCTTTAATACCCAAGTAATTCTTAGCATTAGCGAACAGCTAAGAGAGAAACACTTACAGTACACCTGACAGTAATCGAGCCAGGAGATCATTATTTGTTTCTCTGGAGCCGCACGATCCTGATACGATCCACTGATCTTGTTCCATGATTTTTTTTTTTTGTTAGAACTTGTTTTTCACTTTTTTTTGTTATTTACATATAAATTTGTGGAACGTCCACAAAACAAGCTCCAGATACTCCTAATATTTTAGTGTTTCTTCAACAATTTTAATTTTTTTTCAGATTTAATTCAGACACACCCCATAACGATAACTCACGGCACAAGTTTGAACGGGTATGAAAAAGAAAGAATTTTTGACTAAAAAATAAAATACAAATGCATCTACGAAAAATCTTTCAGATTTTGCTTGCTGTGATTGCAGTGTTTAGACAGCAAAGGACACAAATGCACATGGTATGAGTTGAAATGCAAATGGTATGAGTTGTTTTACGTTTAGACCTTATCACAGCCTTCAGAAACACATATAAACAGTAATTATGGGGCTTCTTTCTTTCTTCATCTATTTTAATCCAAGAAATATTTTAGTTCACAGGGTATACCTGGTTACTTAGGAGCACAAGATTAACGACTACACAATAAAAAATAAATAAATAAATAAAAGTATGTCTTAAGTTGTATCTTTTACTTGGTTATTTTTTTTTAATTCCCAAAAATACTGTGGGGAAAATACAACTGTGGGAAGTAGAATAACTCATCTGATCTATTTCTATAAACTATTATTTTGGATGCAACATTTTTTAATGTTACAGCGCTAAGTTTAAACCAACGACTTTTAACTTCGAGCAAACAGAACACACACAAATCATAGACTTACAAAAATATATTAACAACAACAACAAATAAACATAAAAAAACATCCATTCACAAATCAAGCACGGGCAGAGAGGAGCTGGGGGTGGGGACAGGAAGAGAAGAGAGAAAGAGACATATACCTCGTTCAGACGATTTTGAAATATGCTTTTGTTTGAAAGTGTCTGAAAGAAAGAGAGAGAGAGAGAAAGAGAGAGAAAGAGCGAAGGAGAGAACAGACAGACTCACAGAGTGACACAACGAATCAGGAAAATAAAGAGAATCAAACCATCAAGTCTGAAGGTCGGAGGAAAAGAGGAACGTTAGCAGAGCGGAGATAAAGACGCTCTTATATGAGGACTAGAAACAAAATGTTTCGTCTGCATGTCGTTAGAGCGCCAGTGCACATGAACACGATAATAAAACATGATGTGAAGCTTTAAAGAGTTCTCTGGTATAAAAAACATTAACGGTTATATAAATAAGAACAGAGAGATAAAGGAACAGTGTGACGGCGGGAGGAGAACAACAAACAAGGAGCGACTGAACAACGTTCCTCGTCCGAACTACATTTCCCAGAATGCTGTGTGTGTCAGACAGACTCACTGTCGCAGGCGTAAGGTTTGTCTCGATCCTCGAGAGCGGCGGCTGCGTCCAACTTCTTGCGAGCGCTGCTGACGCCCCGCCCCTAAACACACACGTGTGCTGTTACAAAAGCTACTAAATTCATACACATCACACTTCTACCGTATTTTCTCTATTATACGCTCATCACCAAACATAAACCAGCTCTACCTTTCCCTTGCCTTTGCCACGTCTCTTTGGTGTATCTTCCTCATAATCTTCATCGTCCAGATCATCCATGAAGTCGTCAGGTTCCACAATTCTCTACACACACACACACACACACACACACACACACAATTTCTGTGTGCACGTCGCTAACTGGAAATCAGACGTGTAAACATTAATGTCACCACTTCCTGTGTGAAAGCTCAGCATTTCCATTCAGATTACGCGCTCGTGCCTTGTGTGTGTGTGGTAACCATAGCGACAGAATCGTTTGGCATGTTCAGAATCACATGACCACCACAACGCTCGCTTGAGATCTGTTATTAATCTTGCCGTTTGCACCCTCTGGTGTTTAAACAGTGCAACTACAGGCGATAGGATGAAGATTTGCATGACAGTGTTTTGTGTGTGAGTGAGTGTGTGTGCGCGTGTAAATGAATGAGTGAGTGTGTGTGTGTGTGTGTGTGTGTGCGTGTGCGTGCGTGCGTGTGAGTGCGTGCGTGTGAGTGCGTGTGAGTGCGTGTGAGTGCGTGTGAGTGCGTGTGTACCTTCCTGACTCTGCTGGTAGGGATGAGTCCGGCGCCACTGTACTCGTTGTGTGTAGGTTCCTCATCGTTGGCTCGGAGCTCCAGCACCGACCTTTTCTCCAGCGGCTCTCCTCGGAGCAGAGCCTCCAGACTGCTGCTGCCGTCGCTTGAGACCAGCAGGTCCTTCTTCAGCCCCAGGTCCAACTCTACACACACACACACACACAGACACACACACACACCTACTCACCGAATGAACATTAAAGAGAAACCCGTACCGTCTGCAGCTCCTGAGGGACTACCTGACTTCAGGGTGGGGAACGCCAGTCGCGGGTCTTCTTGAGGATGAGTTCTTCTCTTCTTCCTCCAGCGGCGGGAGGGGTACGTGTACAACTGCCCCGGGGCCACACCTTCACTCACATACACACACATCCAGTGAAAGTGAGAGACAGAAAGATAAATATTCACACACCATGTTTACTATGTGTGTGTGTGTGTTTGTGCGTGTGTGTGTGTGTGTGTGTGTGTGTGTGTGTGTGTGTGTGTGTGTGTGTGTGTGTGTGTGTGTG
>JBCNYG010000005.1:26667680-26684655 GCA_039654305.1 Porochilus rendahli | reverse complement strand
TGTGTGTGTGTGTGTGGGGGTGTGTGTGTTTGTGGGTGGGTGGGTGTGTGTGTGTGTGTGTGTGTGTGTGTGAGTGTGTGTGAGTGTGTGTGTGTGTGTGTGTGTGAGTGAGTGTGTGAGTGCGTGTGTGTGAGTGAGTATGTGTGTGTGTGTGTGAGTGAGTATGTGTGAGTGTGTGTGAGTGAGTATGTGTGTGTGAGTGTGTGTGAGTGTGTGTGAGTGTGTGAGTGTGTGTGTGTAGAATATTACTCCAAAAAAACACCAAATGGAAATTAACCTTCTTTTTCCTTTTAACTGAACTCAGTTTTATTCAATCCTCGAGGCTCAGCACATTTAAGCAAAAAGTTGTGTGTTCCAAAATCTGCTCACGTACATCGATGCTAAAAAATTTTCTATATTTTTCCATAAATTATTTAAAACATCAGCTTTTCATATCGGTCTTGAAAATATATAAATAAAATCCAATAAAACAAAAATATTGCACTTGCTTATGTTTTCATCAAGGAGAAATAATCCAATATTACATAGCTGTGAGGGGTGACGGTTTATGTAATCTTTTGCTTTCAGACCCCCTTGTGCAGTAATAACTGTAATTTAATGTTTGTGGCAATTGTTGATTAGTACTACACTTTAGAACTGAAGGGACTTTATTCCATTCCTCAGTAAGAGGTTAAAGACAGGGTGAATAAACACTGGGATGGTGCTCACGCGTGGTCATAAACCTAAACCCCTTCCTAAAGGAATTCACTTTCTTCACACCAAATGGAGGGAGAACACTGACAAGCCACAGCTTCGTCCTGGGAATGAAAATATTAAATCTTCACTGTACCAACGGCTGGTGAATTGAGTCTAATGTCCTTTAAGGCTGACTCACAAGTAAGTGAAATAGTGCGGCATGATTTTCGTCTGGTTACTGTTGGTCAAAAAAAAATATGTGATCTCTTCGAAAACCTTTGAATATCGTTGGATATAATAATTGAGGAACTGTGGCCTGCACTGGCTGTGCGTCATGTATTGTATTGAACCTGCCTTAAAAATAAAACACATCCAAGTGCTTTCTTTCTTCATTACTTTTTTACTCTTTTTTTTCTCTGCATATTTTCCATGTAATCACCATTTGATTTGCAAACCTAAAGCTGCTCAGACCCGCGCTGCTGCTTTTAATGTGTGATGGATGCAAGTGGAATGACTGCAAATTCATATTTTTGATATTAAAGTGAAACGTAAAAAGCTACATTTGATGTAATGATGTAGTGAAAACAGGTTTGGAAAAAAAGGCTTGTTGAATTATGATTTTTTGGGAGGTTAGATTCTGTCCCTGGTAACGAGGGGCAAAACTTTGTACTTGTCAAATTTATGCAATGGTTGATACAGAATATATTTCTACTATCCTTGTTGGTTTGGAATTTTGTTCACGGCATGAGACAACTTCATATTTGCTGGATTCTCTACACAACGAACATGGCTTATTTTTCAAACACCTGTTTTGAGCAACCCTAAGCGTGTTACATTGACTGTAAATGCCCATTTCCCTGAATAAAGTAGAGGTTAAAACGGTTGTAAACTATTTAATGAAATTTTCATCGATGTCCCCTCGTTTCCATGACAGTCCAAATAAAACCCCAGCTGAAGAAATATTGCGTGACCCTGGAAGATTGCCACTTTGAAAGGTTGTACTGAGATGGCATTGCTGCAATTTAAAAGAATAAAGCAACCCCTCTCAACTTACGAACCGCATGTTAGCAATGTTACAAAAACAAAATATTTTCATAAAATTTGGCCCCCTAAATTTTGTCATGCCAAAATCATTTCCATGGGTTTACAATCTAAGGTGGTCTTTATACACCAATTGTTATTTTGTTCTACCCTAGATAGCACAGGAGTCCTAGACCAAAAACAGCAAAAGTGTCCCTTCGTGACCCCTTGGCCTGGTCCCTTTACGCTCACCATCCAGATGTTACATGTGGCAGTTTAATACCCCGTTACCCATCCTTAGTTCTGAAAACCACACAGTTACTGCTGTTATGCTTTCACCCTGCTGTGTGGGAATAAGAGCAAATATTACAAGTACTGTTTTGCATGGATGAAGTGGGAATTAAAACCACTGGATTAACTTCTGTTAAATCTGCTTTAAGCTGCTCAAGTGCTCTGTGTTGTCATGGTAATGTGGAGAGATAACATAACATGCACAGCTATCTGTTTATGAGGACGTCGTCTCATTCCAGCACAACACACTTACTCCTAACAATATAATGCATTACAATAATTCTTTATCTGTCTCTCACAGATTCTCCTCTTTACAGGGGTACATTCAGGTTCATTAACACACTACAGATTCAGTAAATCATCCAGGTACCATTAAACTTACGCTTATTGAGTATTTGAACACCCTGTGGGTTATCATGAACTGTTTCTGAGTAAAACAGCAGTAGTGAAGGATAAACACTGTCTAGAAATGATGAATTACACCTACAGATGTTTTGACTTTAATCCTTAGATTTTACTTTAATCCAGATGTTTTTAATTACTGCCTCACTGTCAAGCAACTGGCAGTAAATTTAAACAAGAGAACATGGACAGCTGTGGGTGGAAATGGGAACGACTTGTACGTCAGGTTTTATTGTCCAATTAGGCCCATGTAGATTCGGCTACAGGAGCACGTAAACATCGCCATCTTGGACGTAGATGACGGCTGCAGTTCAGTTTGACATTATAAACTGGTGTTATGTTTTACAAAATTAAAATGACAATCACTTGTGCCGTGCTTTGGCCAGGGTTACATTTTACTTCCTTTCTGATTTTCACTTTCGTTTCCATTAGCTGTTTTGTTAGTTTAGTTATTTGTTAACAAGTCCATGATCTGTCTAGGTTCTGATTAAAGGTTTACTCCATAAACATTATTTACCTGCAAGTTTTTCTGCCAGCCCAAGTTAGATTGGGTTGTTTATTCTGTGTTAGTCCGAGTGGTACTGTACGAGACTCTACTCTTAGGTTTTGAGTATCATTTTTTAATAATCTTTTTTGCTGACCATCATCATGCAAATAAGCAATACATAACAGCCAATAGAACTACTACTATTGCCTTACGTTGGTGTTGAAACGGCCTGATCTCGGTGTTAACTGACAGGTCTTTGGATGTCCAAATATTTGAAAGAACAGCCAATCAACATTACCCAGCAACATGGCAGCCTTATTGGGTTTCTTGTGGTGGGCACACACAGACACCAGACAGGACATGGGACAACCATTGGTCGAAATATATGAGACATTCAAAAAGAGGTGGAGCTGCACGTGTATTAAAATCATCGCTGCGGCGCCGGCCGGGAGATGATGCACAGTATTTTCAAAGACTTTCAAGTACTTTAAGACACTTTAATAAAACATCAGCACTTTCACGGGCCTGGATTTGTACTTTTTCAATTCAGGTACTGTCCTCGTACGGACCCTGTATATAAAACTGTTTAATATTAGTGTAAGAAGGGTGGATGTGCTGACCCAGTGAAACAATTGATTTTATTTCCTTTTATGGAATCCAAATGGGCCAAAATTGTTGCTGCTAGTATACACTATGTTGAAGAGAAATTTAACACAATAAAATGTAAGTATCGGTGACAGATGAGTGAACTCTTTAATGAATGCTAGGAGAAGATAACCGCTTATGGCCCTGTCCAATTCCGCCTATCATTCATATGTATCTTGTATCAAACTTCTGTAGATATAGTCTTCATTTTCAAGATCAGGTTGCATGTTAGGGGTCACAAATGTAAAAAAAAAAAAAAAAAAAAAACACGAACTGATATGAAGATTTTAAATATTTAATATAGTGTTATGAAATCTGGTCTTTAAAATTCCAAAATTTTGGGAAGTAATCACATCAAGCAACGATTTTACACCAGCAATGATTTGAAGTACCATTTGCACAGAATGGGCATGTTGTGGACCTCAATATATTTTTTTATATAAAGACAACTGAGTGAGGAGGAAAACCAAAAAAGTTTAATATTAATAAGTTTATTTTCTTAAGAAAACCAAGCCATTGTTTCTTCATCGATTGACATTCTGAGTTTTTTAGCTAAGATTTGCTGAAATTGTTGCGGACACTGAAAATTAAATTAATTAAATGCCCAAATGTTTGGGTAGAGAGTTATGTGAACATTTGTTATTGGTGATAATTGATCATTGCTTGACACTCTATAGTTAACCATGAACCAATGTCTTCAGCATGCTGAACATACAAAATATTCCTTCCGTTGTGGACACTTTCAGTGGCACAGAAGGTAGAGGAGAAGGTAGCGCTGTATCTCCATAAATCTTGCGTATACATCAGGGTGGTTACGGTTTGTATACCAGTATGCTATGCTGTTGAAGGTATGAACAAACAAATAAATGAGAGCTTTAAATACTGTTTCCATAACGACAATCATAGTTTACGAAATATGCAATAACTGAGGAATCTCGAGTCCAATCTCCTTCAAACAACCTTCGAATGAAAGAAAACAGAGTAGAACAATGTACGGGAAAGATACAATATATCAATATTAACAACATTCAAAACAAGCATTATTGCAGACCGATCCTTCATGACAAATCAAAATAGCCAAAATGCACCATCATTATATTAAATATAATTTCATTATATAATGAAAGCAATGTACAAGTTAATAAAAGAAAACATTTGTATGATTACCAATTGTATCTAAAATAACCCAAACCATTCCAGCTGCCGTCTCCGTGCAACCTGATGTTGATCCATATGAGTATTAATATTTCTCTATCTCTGTGCCACTAATCCTTGAAGCCCCCCCCCTTCAGTAATTTGTGCGGGTGTAAGTCTTCAGTGGGATCAGACCAGATGTACTCACCTGCACTCCCCACGCACATCAGTGGGACCTAAAGCGCACTGACGGATAGACCTGCACAGGCAGTTTATAATTAAAAAGAATTGTGCAGAAAAGACAAAAGACTAAATCTTTCCACAGCAATATCAAAGACTAAGTATCCTGAATAGCTTGCCAGTCTATCGCAGGGCAACACACACAACCATTCACACCTAGAGGTAATCAAGAATATCCCATTAGCCCTACGCCTACGTCTTTGGACTGTGGGAGAAAACCCACACAAACACAGGAAGAACATGCCAACTCCACACAGAAACATCCCCGCCAAGCCCGGGACTTAAACGCAGGACTTTCTAGCTGTGAGGTGGACACGCTAACCACTACACCACCGTGTGAGGCCTTTGGTGTATATGTGGGGACATATTAAATCCCATTTTATCTTTTCCTTCTACAAAGCAGCAGTGCAGGACTGATCAGCCAAAAAATATCAATAGCTGATGAGAATGGTTACTTAAGCTTTAGCTCTTCACAGAATGATCATTGCAAACTGCAGGATCGCTCTCCCCTTCATCTCCATGTGTTCTGTAGCCTCCTATCATCTGCAATAATGTCTATCCTAATGCAATTGCTTGTGCATATCTAAAAATAGAACAAGAAAAAAGACTATAAAAAGTGACTTTGGTGACCCACATACAATCCCACCAAGTTTGCCCCTGAGGGGGACCCGTACACCATATTTGGTGATCCTATGTCGTTTTCTTCAAAAGTTACTGACCTAAAAAGTTGAACAGACAGACACGACCCATTTCTATAGCTCCTGCTCTGTCCACCTTCAGTTACAGTGATGGATAATAACACTCACAAATGTGTTTAAAACTTCCTCAATCCAGACCTGAGTTCAGCTCTGCACACAACATTTTAAAGTGCCAACCATGTCGAACTCGTGGGCCGCAGTAACGTTAAGCGTTCATATTAACGCGGGGGCCCGTGAGTTTGAGACCCCTGCTATAAAGTAATAGCTTATAGAAGAAGCCAACTGAGAAAGGCCCCCTGGCGTGTTTTTTTCCAGTAAGCCAAGCTATTTGCCTGCATAAAAGGAAGCTAGTGAAGTCTGATTAAATCCTACATTGGCTTTGGGGTGTCAATTGTGGTATTTAAACACATTTATTTATTTAGAAACTGTGGTTGCAGTGGACATTTTCTTTTAACTGTCCTGTAACTTGTTGATCATTTATATTAAACAGTGAAGCTGGAAAAAAAAATATTCCAGCAAGTATATTAAGGTAAAAAATATTGAGAAAAATACCTAATTTAAAAATAAATAATTTTCAGAAAAACTTTAGACTTTTGCATAGCATCACTGAACTTCAAACCATATGGAATGGTTTATCAAATGAAGCAATAAAAAAATACGTGAACACTATGCCTGAAAGGTTCAATGCTTTAATCAAAGGGTGGCCACGCTAAATATTTTTGTTATTACTATGTATTATGTTTGTTTACTCATTCTCATCAATATGATCCAATATTACATGAAATATATACTTAAATAGTACTTGGTTTCTTATTTAGTAAGTGTACAATCATCACTACATAACTATTTTTACATTTTTTCACACATTTTTTCAAAAAACATTTTTTTTTTTTACATTTAGTCTTCTTATTCTTATACTTTCCTCCATGTTGTCATGAATGACTGTCAGAGACCAAAGACTTAAAGAAAATAACATGACTTTATTAATTACACAGGCTCCGTGAGATACAAAAACACAACTAAAAGAGAATCAGAAATGAAACCAGCTAACAAGGGCAATTCAATACAAAACGATGGATAAATGAAACTAGGAAGTGGATACTCCAGGGGACGTAAGGTAGAACGAAAGCCAAATATCCTTGTAGATAAATCCTTTCAGACACGAAGAGGAGAGGAGACAGTAGAAGATTCCAGCCAACACACTTTAGAAGGATAAGTTGGGTTGAGTCACACACTAGCAGTAATAGCAGTTTAGCGCATAGCTCAAACGAGGCTCTACACCGGTTGGAGTTTGGCAGAGGTTGGAACGTGCATGTTGTGTTTTTATAGCTTCACGTATGCTTTATGAAGGTACAGTTATGTCCTAAGTGATGTAAATAATAAAAGTTGTTTTTACCTCTTTATAATGTAGGCAGGCCTCAGTATAAGAATGGTGTACACATCTTTACACATATATGACAGCAGCTATAGTGCTGGCTAAAGCTCTCTACACTATAGTTGTCATATTCAGGGGTGGAATTTAGCAAAACTAAGCTAATGGCAAACAGGACTAGTGAAATTATGAAGCTACTACCCCTCCTTCATATTTACTGGTTAGGAACGCTACATCGTCTTTGCCTATTGGATTTGTCAAGTCACCAGCAGGATGCTAGCTAATTTCACTTGCCCTACATATTTTTGACTCTCCACGGGCCAGCAGAATACTGTTAATTTACACCCCTGCATATTACATGTTGCCACGTGCACCGTTTACTTTTACACTGCTACGCAGTGACCCTCTTATTTTTTTTTCTACTACAGCCCTGAGTATAATTCATTTATTCATTCATTCATTCATTCCTGAACCGCTTATTCCTAATTCGGGTCGCGGGGAGGCTGGCGCCCATCTCAGCCGACTCTGGACGAGGGCAGAGTACACCCTGGACAGCTCGCCAGGCCATCACAGATTCAACAATTCAAACAGGCCAATAAGAAGAATTTGAATTTTAAAAGTGGCTGCTTTAGATTATGTGACAAAGGTAAAACAGTTATCCCAAGTTTAAGGTAAAAACTGTTTACGTAGGCTACCTACGGCTGTTACTTGCGAGATTGTTATGTTCATGAATATGTATTTAGCCTTTGGAAAATTTGTTGGAAATGTTAATATCTAATCATTTCGTTGTTGAAGATGTAGGAGGATGAAGAAAAGAAAGAGCACAAATGGAGGATCACTGATTATTTTCAAGGGTCTGAAGAAGACAGAACAGCCAAATGTATATAGGAGCTTTTTCAACTGCATCATGTGTGAGGGTTTGTGTGTTGGATGGTCTTTGTGTGCTGCTGTTACTGTGTCTGTAAATACTGTACGCCTGTGCCCCTAACACATAGCACCTCTCCCATCAGATTTATTAAGACACAGATTGTGCTTTGATTTCTTTGCTTGATTAGTTTGACTTATTTTGAGATATATTTTTCTCCTTGGGTTTGGTTCATTCCATGTCACCTCAACACAGAATCCGCCGCCACGACTCTGATTTCCACGAAACTTTCAGGAATGATTGGGACCCATGAAAAATGGCTCAAACGCAAATATTTTTGCAAATGGACTCTTAATTGGTGAGATGGGTGCGAAAGAATTTTTGACTAAATAAGACAACATCACAAATTAAAACGTGTATATCTCGGAAACTAGAGTATCTAGAGCGTTCTAGTTTGGGGTGCAGAATATGGTCTACATGTGCCTTTTGGGGATTACATGCGGCTGTTTGGGGGATTTTCTTAATTATTTCATTCTTTCAACGGCTCTTCTTAATTATATAATGGTTTTGATTTGCTGTTTCAGGAAATGAAAAATACTGTAGAATATCATCACTGTCACACTTCCCAATATTCTGCACATTTTTAGCCATGACTACTTTTCACTTAATTGTTATGCCCACTTCCTGATTATGTGAACACGAAAATTTAAAGTCATAGTACTAATGAGCCAAAATAAAGCTAATACAGTTTTCCCTACCGCACTGCTACACCGAACTTTAGCACACACCCCACACCCACACCTATCAACCACATCAAATCACACTTTAACCACTGGGTATATCTAAGCTCGGAATGAATTAGCTCCACAGCACTATCGGCTTAACATGAAGCTCAAAGCTCACCTGAACAGTCTTTGTCACAGTCAAAATTTGTTAATAATATAGAGATTTACGCACTGCCTAACAGCAGACTTTTCCTGATAGAAGGTTTTAATGTGAATTTGTTTCAGTGACGCTATCGATGTAACGTCACGTATCCATCACGTTATGACCGTCCTCTCCCCAAAGTTTTGATATCGTCTGAAAGCATTAAGCTATTGAGGAAAAAAACGAAATAATGCATCGCACTGCAGTAGAAGCTTATTTTGCCAGCTTAAAAAATGAAGACACCTCCTGCATATGGCACATAGAATTCTGAATAAGTTGTTAAATGAAGTGTATTTTATTTTATGGCTTGAAATCAGTAATAGTTTGTGGGGGGAATATGGCGTAGTAGAAGCTACCATCACTCAGATATTCATTCCAATTACAAAGATTATAAAACAGAATGCAAAACATCACCTCAGGGTTCCCGGGTGTACGTGTATGTACGTACGGATGGACAGACACAATATTCGCAACACAAAAAATCTGATCGATGCTTAACCGATTTCTTTTAGGTATGGTGCTCTGCGGAGCTCCTCTTCAAACTGACGTGACAGGAACACGCCGCGAAACAGAGTGACCTTAAACCATAGACATGATGTGCATCAACATTCTCCTTTCTCGATCATTTTCTCTTTTGGAAAAGTTTGAGCGAGTGCGACGTGACGCGTGTAATACGAGTAACAACACCTGACAAGTGTGATGCTATGAACTCTGGGAATGTCGGGTGGGGCTAACAGGAAAGAACTAACTCCAATAATTCAAATAGCTTCTCTTTACAGCCGTGTTGAGCAGAAAACATGATGATCTCAGAGCACATGATGAGGCACGACAGCAGAGAACTCGAGCGCCTGTTGGGTAAACTCAGACTCAAATGATTTGAGTTTTAAATTAAAGCCCAGCGAATGTAATTAACTGTTCACTGACGGAGCCTTGAGAAGAAAAATGCTAGAAAAATGGTAGATGAGAAGCTCAGTGGGTGAATGAGAAGTTCTGTATCAGGGTGAAGTATGTTTGGGGTTTGGACAAAACAAAACCTAACCCACACACACTCGACAGCGATGCACTCACTCTGTGTTTGAAGCGGTTCTGATCTCCTCCGGCTTTGCGGCTCAGGTCGATGAAGTAATGCGTCACGCGTCCCGCATCCTCCGGGGTCATCTCCCAAGCAACGCGGAACGAGTCACAGGTCACCTCGCTGATTTGGACGTTATGGGGTGTGGAGAGGAGATCTACCACCTCAGCCATCGCCTGAAGAAAGATGAGAGAGAGAGAGAGAGAGAGAGAGCGCGAGAGAACTACGACTGATGTCCACGGTGGTCCTAGTTCTATTCCCCACAGTACCGATATTAGATTAAATCTACCTACGACAGAAACAGGAAGTCCGTTTGTGGTAATACTGACACCAGAACTGGGACGAGGTGACGTCGGAATCACAGTAAGCGTCCGTCCTTTCCTCCGTGCTCGAGCTCAAGTTCAAATACAAACGCGGCGCTGCATAGACGCTCGGGAAAGGCGGGATCGTTTCGTTGGGTCACGGCGGACGTGACTCACAGCTCATCGACGGGGTCTCGATTTTGAACCGTGAACGTTTCTGACCTCGGCGATTCTACACGCAGTCCACGGCGGCGCCGTCGCCGCCTTCCTCCCGCTCCTCCTCCCACATCTCGAACCTCATCTCCTCGTCCTCCACGGAGCCCTGAAGGTCCTGCTCTCCGAGATCGGCGGCCGACAGCCTCTCGTGAGCTTCCTCGGCGCCCGGCTCACCCTGGTGGACGCTGATCAGGTGCTTCCTGAGGCTAGCGGCGTCTTGGAACGAGCGCTGGCACAGAGGACACCGGCACGGTCGCTCGCCGGTGTGGATGCGCTGGTGGTGCTTGAGGTGCTGCAGACGGCTGAGGCGTTTCCCGCACACGCTGCAGGCGTACGGCTTCTCGCCCGTGTGCGTGCGTCCGTGCTTGCGCAGGCCGTCCAGGTGGCGGAAACGCGCGCCGCACTCACTGCACGCGTATGGCTTCTCGCCCGTGTGGATGCGCAGATGCGTCTTGAGCGCGCCCGATTCGCGGAACCGGCGTCCGCAGACGCTGCACGGGTACGGCTTCTCTCCCGTGTGGATGCGCAGGTGCTTCTTCAGGCTCGAGAGCAGGCGGAACGTCTTGCCGCATTCCAGGCAGAGATGCGGGCGGTCTCCGGCGACCTCGCCCATTAGCTCCGAGGGTGGGCGTCGACGCCGGCGTGCGTCAGGTGAGGAGTCGCTCGTACCGGGGCTCTGCCTAGAGGGAGTCGCGGACACGGCTCTGGAGGCCGGCCGGAGACCGGACGGCCCCTGCGGAGGCGTTCCGGCGGAAGACGAAGAAGGGCCGTTATGCGAGCCAGAAGAGGGGGCGTGTTTAGTGGTGTGTCTCCGGGAGCGTGGGACTCCCTGCTCTTCCACCACGTGGACGTAACCCTGGTCGCACTCGCTCTGGCCGCCGTGGTCAGCGTCGCCCCTGACACGACCCGGCCCCGACGTGGGAGTCTGTTCCTCTTTAACCCCGTAGTGAGAGGGAGGGTGCGACAGCCGACGATCGCTCATCTCACCTGCACACGGAGCGCAACGATTAACCGCTAACGTCAACACAGTCATGCGAAAAAGTAAGTGCACCCCACGGAAATCGCCGAGTGACGGTACTCACCTGCCCGGTTGACGTCGTGGCACATGCCGGAGGTGTGCACGGCCATGGGGTCGTAGTAGCTGTTGGTGACGGTGCCGTCCGCCTGGATGGACAGGTGGCAGCTTTTGAACTCGTCCCTGGACTCGAAGCCGTGGATGGCTTCTCCGAGCGCTCCGCTGAGCTCCGGCTCACTGTTTGCGAAGCAGCGCGGGTCGGCATCGTCTCCTGCGCCGCGGTGTGTCAGACGGGCGGCGTTTGTGGGCGGCGCCGGGTTGGAGTAGCCGTGCTGCCCGGGCATGTGAGGAGGAAGAGGATGGGTGTTGAACGGACCCTGCAGCTGATCGATTAGCTTCTGAGCGCTACACAGGCACTCCTGCAGCGTCTTCAGCTCGCGCTCAGAGGCATCCAGTCGGGCCTTCAGCCTCTCGTTCTCGCGCTCTTTCGACAGGAGCTCGTCCTCGGTCTCTGACATCACCGCCGCTATTTCTCCTAGCAGCGTCTCCACGGCGGACGACAGAGCTGACCTGACGGTGTCAAGAATATACCATGAGGTTTGAATGTGCTGTCAATAAATGCAAACATGTCATAAACCTTCTCTTTAACCAATCACAGACCACCACTGTTTTTATCGACCAATCAAGCGCCCTCACTGCTTATACTGACAACTCACTGATTGTTTGATTTGTTTGATTGTTGATGTAGTTTTTTTGTTTTTAAAAAGTAAGGAGAATCAGTTGCTCTGGTGAAAGTTTCAGATTAAGTGGTGTTAATTCCTCCTGGTTCATGATGCGCAAGAGTCTGTTCTATACCCACCATCCAATAATAATAACAACAATTATAAGCTGTTGAGTATGACAATATAAGCTAATAATAATATAAACAATTGCTGAGTAAACTAACTAGATCATGTTCGCAGTTCCACACTTCCTGTAAGGACCTAGCTGCTCCCGATTTCATTCAAACATTCGGAAGGAGGAAGCATATGAGAGGGTTACCTAGGCAGCGAGATTCGCTTGTGTCACGAGGTGATTAAATTTATCGCACAAATCTCGCCTCGCTCACTGCTTCCTGTGTGGACGTGGACAAGGGACACGTGAACTGAACAATCCGCAGAAAGACGGGACTTTCGAGGTTCTCGGCAGCACCGCAAGACGCTTCAGAGGGAAAATAAGACGCGTCTGTCGCTCCGGAAAGTGGAGAGGAAGTGGAGTCGTGGACGTTTCGTTAAATTTTACGTAACTAGTGATGGTTACTAGAGCATGGTGTAAAAAAAAGAGAGAGACCATTTCGGGACATGCTGTGATTGGACATTGATCAACTTGTTGAGTTGCAGCTCCTGCACCATTCTAAATATGCAAATTATCTGATTGCGTCATCCGGTGGTTTGAGCAGTAAACCCGCCCACCCCCCTTGTGTAGTAGGAAGACACTCCCCCTAAATGGAGTTGATAAGCCTCTGACCTGATGGTGGGACCGAGGCGGGATCGGAGGGAGGAGACGGTCACGATGCTCCTGCTGTCGTGCACGTGCTCGCCCCTGTCTGCCCGCAGTCCAGCTTTACCGGGAGTGCTCGCGCTGCTCGGCTTCCGGTGCGCTCCGCCCGCCGGGGGTTCGCTCGCCGGGTTCACGCGCCCCCCTCCTCCGCCCCCTCCATTTTCACCAGCATTGTTTCTCTTCGAGTTCATCACGTATTCCGGTCAATCCGACTGTTTACTCGAGATCGTCCTGTTGTTGTTGTTGTTGTTGTTGTTAGTTTTATATGTTACCGCGATGCTATGCACGATATCAACCCATTCAGAATTCCGGTAACGGGAAACGCCATTAAAGCGCCTGGACAGCCTTTTACTGAGTCACTCAGACTTCTGTAGAGGCTCCAGCTACTCTATTACACATTCCTTCAACAAACCGCAAACAAAACCTGTTTATTATGCACCGATTCACCACAACACACCCGCGCTGCAGACGCGACCCTCTTCACCCCCCACAATAAAACCCAGAAGGCCAGTTCTGACTTCGGATTGGTCGAAAAATCCGTCGCGGAGTGATGACGTCGACATCACAGACTCAATTATTGCTTTTCTTTGTTTTTTCGTGTATTAGGACATTTATAATAACGTACACTAGTAAACTTATAACTCAACAACAAGTTAGAAATCATTACAAACATTTAGATTTACATTATCCAACACGCTTGCGTCATCAAAAAGTGCCGGGCGTCACTATGCGCCGGAAAAAGCTAGCAAGTTCCTGGTTAGCATGTTCAGGGTTAGCTGGCGAGTTTGATGTAAACAAGCTTTGAGATGGACGCTAGAGAGCAGAGAACTCGATTTAGGCGCTTTAACAATGTGTGGTGGTGTAATTTTAGGATGAAGTAGTTCTGGAAGAGTGTTTTAGAAAGAAAAGAACCGCGAGGTTTCACACAAACACAACAAACAATGACGGCAAAGTTCCTTTTCTGTGGAATTATGGGAACGAAAAGTTCCAAGTGGTCCTCCAGGCACGTAAAGCCGACGAGGAAGTAAAAAATAAATAAATGAAATAAATAAATAAATAAATACATAATATTTTACATATATAAGTATATAATTTCTGCATTAATGAATTTTTTATTCCAGTAACTATAATAATTCTAACATACACACTTAAAAGAATAAATAAATAGCCTATTTAATTGTATGTAATAAACAGCAATACCATTTACATATAGCAAATTTTCAATCATGAAATACAAATATAAATATTTACTCTCGCCTATTTGCCGAACCACTTAATTCTATGAGGGTCATGAGGAGGCTGGATAGCGACGCTGATAGAAAGTGGGGTACACCCTGAACGGCTCACCTGACCATCGCAGGGCAACACACACACACCAAGAGTCGATTTGGAACAGCCAGTCAGCCCAAAGTGCATGTCTTCAGTCTGCTGGAGGAAACCATGCGGGCCTGGGGAGAACATGCAAACTCCACACAAAAACACCGACCCCGGGAATCGAACCCAGGACCTTCTATCTGTGAGACGCTAACCACTACGGCACCGCGAATAATAACAGACATTATCCACCGTTCCGCCCCAATATGCATACCTAATTTGAGAAACTCAACTTAAAGTTGTGTATGAATGAAATACATTTCTCGGTAATTGTAGAAATACATAAGTTCTCAATAAGGGTTTCTTCTGAGGATTCTGGTTTCCTCCCACAGTGAAAAACATGCGCATTAGGGTAACTGGATGCTCCATATTGCCTATGTGAGTGTGAATGGTTGTGTGTGTGTTGGCCCTGCAATGGTCTAGTGAGATGTTCAGGGAATTCCCTGCCTTCATCCAGAGTCAACTGGGATAGGCTTCTCACTCTCCGCGGCCCTGATAGGATTACGTGGTTCGGCAGATGAATTAATGAATGAATGAATTTCCTAGTGGATCACAAGCCAGTGATTGGTCCACGTTTATTACAGCATTACAGTGTCCATGGATGACTGATCACGTTAACCTTTTCCAGATCTCATAAATTATTGACTGCTGTTGGGGTGTAAAGACCATTTCAACCAATATAACAGTTTGTGTAAACAGCTAAAGAGTTATTAACCCCAGCTTTAGCTCCTTTATACCCTATCATAGTATAAACTTTTGATAAATCAGGTTGTTGAGGGTCTTATCATTCATGTCCAGATAAATTAAATTAAGTGAAGGTTATTCATGGTGTGTTGATTCTGTGGATGTGTTTAATCGAGTCAGAACTGAGAAAATTATAGTATCAAGTCTTATCAAGTTGTTTGCTGAACTCTGGCCAACATCCAGCCTTTGGCTTCTGTTCAGGGTCCAAACCACTAACTGTGACTGTTTATCACTAAACTACAAAATTACAAAACATTAAATAAATCCACATTTTTTTTGGTTCATGCCACAGAGTGATACAAACAACTCATGCTGAAAGAGAGAATCTCTCTCTCTCTCTCTCTCTCTCTCTCTCTCTCTCTCTCTCGCTCTCTCTGTCTGTGCTAGGAGACACCACCTCTCTCACAAACCAATAAAAGCTCAGATACAGTTGCACCTTATAAAAGGATATTTATTGATAATTGTTAAATTATGAAAGATGGTGCAGAAATATAAAACACCTTAAATGTAATAATAATAATCATCATCATTTATATTTATACATGGCTCAGTGGGGGTAGTGTGTAGTTTCTCTGGGTACTCTGGTTTCCTCCCACAGTCCAAAGACATTGTTTCAAATTGCCCCTAGGTGTGAGTGTGAATAGTCGTGTTTGTGTTGGCCCTGCAGTGGAACGATGAGCTGTCCAGGGTGTACCCTGTCTTGGCCAAGAGTTGGCTGAGATGTTCTCCAGCCATCTTACCTCCCTAGCAGGATAAAGCAAACGAATAAACTTTTTAAAGTATTATTATTATTATTATTATTATTATTAGTAGTAGTAGTATTAGTAATAATAATAATAATTTAAAAAGTTTATTTACATACTTATGAATGAATTCATGTGCATCATCTGTTAAGTTGGGAATAAAACAGTGTGTGTTGTGCCGTTTCATAAAAATGATCCTTCACACCCACACCTAGGGGCAATTTGGAACAGCCAATTAACCCAACGTGCATCTCTTTGGACTGTGAGAGGAAACCGGAGTACCCAGAGGAAATCCGTGCAAGCACGCGGAGAACATGCAAACCGAACACATAAACACCCTCCTGAGCCGGGACTTGAGGGACTCGATCCCAGGACGCTCTTGCTGTGAGGCGGACGTGCAAACCGAGCATGCAGGGTGGTGTTTAAGGACATCAGCAACTACTCTTGAACTCTTTTACACAACCTTTGGGTCAGTGGCTCAGAACACGACTCCCACCTGCTCCTCCCTGTTACCGTTTGCAGGGAATCGGACGTATTGGGAAAGAGATCTGTTGAACAAAGTTCTTAGGAACAGGTAGCGCTTTGCTTGATCTCGTTTATGGGAACGGTGTGTGTTTTTCTGCCTGTAAAACTGAACTCTAGCTGACTTGGCACATGGGATTTTTTTGGCAAGGGCAAGAGAAAAAAACTTGAAATGATGTATCGCGGTAGCTTGAAGCGCTTTATGATTATAAGAATGAGAGGAATTAAACCATTCGTTCGTTCCTGCCTCAGTGGGTTTGAGGAACTGTGCAGTTCTTATACAGTGGTTCTGTAATATGTTTGAGGACTTGTGTGAAAATTACATGGTTTGATTTGCCCATAATTTCCATTTATTTAATTAAAATCGCACAGAATCCAGATCAAGTTTGTCCCTGCCTCCGTCGTGATAATGGCAGGCTTAGTGGAAATCGCTTTAAAAAGTGTTGAGAGTGTACAAAAATCCCAGCCTTACTGTGGACAAGAAAAGGAGTTAATACTGAGCTCTGTATGAATTCTGAACTTAAATGGTTTCGCCTCTAATGGACCCTATTTATACTGGTTTCTCCTCTAATGGACCCTATTTATACTGGTTTCTCCTCTAATGGAACCTGTTTCTACTGGTTTCTCCTCTAATGGAACCTGTTTCTACTGGTTTCTCCTCTAATGGAACCTGTTTCTACTGGTTTCTCCTC
>JBCNYG010000005.1:26617105-26629415 GCA_039654305.1 Porochilus rendahli | reverse complement strand
GAGAGCGAGAGAGAGAGAGAGAGAGAGAGAGAGAGAGAGAGAGAGAGAGAGAGAGAGAGAGAGAGAGAGAGAGAGATCTTCTTCCTACCCCGGAGATGAGGAACACTTTGCAGAAATCCAGCACCGGAAGGATCTGCAGGAAGCTGGCGGCCTCCAGGGTGTCCTGCAGGTTTTCCATGTTGAGCGACAGCTTGGCTGTGTAGATGAAGTCGATGATCTTCTTCAGTCCGACTCGGTTCACGCCGTGCAGCTTGATGCACATCAGGTCCTGCTCCTTCATCCCACCTGGAAGACCGAGCAAAATGAGTGGAGGTGACGCGGAAAGGACGCGGCGACGCAAAAAAATACAAGACCTGACCGAATGTTTAGCAAGAACACGGGTTAACCCATAGCTAACGTGTTTATAGCTAGAAGGATGCTGACGTGATTGTTAAGTTTCGCAAGTTTGCTCCAGAAACAACCGCAACTTCCGCTGAACTATTTAATCACAATGTATGTAAGCAATTCGATGGAAGTTACGCTACCAGTTACAGTTAAAACGGTTTAGTTCATCAACGTCAGATTCCTTCATTACAAAACAAAGAAAAACGCCTACAAGCGCCTACGTGGAACTTTTACGTAAATAAGGGGTTTGTTGCTGAAATTCGTGAAAAGGAACAAGGAGTGCGCACCGTATGCAAATCATTAATTATTAACGTTATTGTTAGTGTTTTATTCCGAACTTAAGCACGAGTAACAGCGTTAGCTTCCGTGAACAGTTAGATCAAATGCTGTACGTAAACAACGTCGTCACGTACAAACGTCACAAATAATGTTTAATGTTCTTTAAATGTTCGCACAACTGGGACGCATCTCAGATTCGTCCCTTAAAAAACAAACCAAGAAAACCAAAGACAGGTTGAACAGGATTACAGAAATATACCTATCTGTTCGGGCAGCACATTTCAGCTCTACGCAGAGACAGGGAGGAAAAAACAGCCTATGAAGTGAAACGTGTAGTTTATTATTCATCAAAAGCAGGGTGAGATCGTATCACATTGCATCACGTCACAGCATGATCTTCACCACACACACACACTCACACACACACACACACACACCATGAGAGAAAGCGATAACACTTCAAACTCTCTCAAAAACGACATCATGAAGGGATTTGAATCTGGTAGGCGGAGCTACATCTCAATTAAAAGAAAAGGAAAAACAAGTTGTCAGGTTAATTCTAAATGAAACAGAATTCCAATTAAACCCCATCCTCCTGGTTTCGGGCCGGACTCCCTGCGGTACAAACGTGAGCCTGTCCTTTTCATTTCTCTTTTATCTTCTGTTCTTTTATTCTGTCTCTCTCGCTCACTCACTCACCTGTGAACATGGCTTTGAAATAGTCGCTGGATGACGCCATCATGGCTCGGTGGACAGGGAACGCCTCGTCACCGTCGCCGGCCACCAAAGTGACGTCGCACAGCAGCCCCTCTATCCTCAACTGGTCGAATCCCTTAGACACGGACAGAGATGAAGAAAGGGAAAAAAAAACATGGTCTAATCAACAGTGGTATAGTGGCGAAAGAATTTTCAGTTCATTTTGGTACAGGAATGTTATACGCCACAGAGTTCCCGAATAAAGAGGTGGGGTCATGGGCGAATCCCATACTCTTCTTTTCTTTCGGTCAGAATTTTCTTATTAAATTAGTCATGGCCAATTCCACGCCAGTCCCCACAGAGGGGTCAGGGGTCAGCACATGCTTTAAATCAAGTCGGCCACATCAATCAAACCGCTGTCCGGGTGACATCAGGGGCGTAACTCACTCAGAGGAAAGTGGTACTTTGACTGCCCGCTTGAGCTCACAAACTCTCCTGATTGGTGAGAAAGACAGAACGTCCCACCCCTCCTTTCCTGGACCGATGCTAATTATGCGCTCTTGGACTCCGGGTGACGTTTGTTTGTGGCATCATCGTAATTCCCTCGTGGGAATAGGGCAACTGTGGGTTTATTACATGAGTCTATCGAGCACACTAGGAGTCGTTTAACACCAAAACGTCCCGGCGTTCGTATTTTCTTTTTTTAAGTCTTATTTTTGTTCTTTATTTTCGATCTTTTCTTTCATTCAGTTAAACTGGACACCTGAGCAGAGACATCAGTGTTCTTCAGTCTTATTATTTTTTAACCCCGGGGTCTATTTGAGGTCGAACAGTTTTCGTGCTCCGTCCTGACGAAGGTGTGAATCTCCAGCGCGGCTAAATGAAGCAGGAAGCAGGAAGTGCGAAGGTGTGCATGAGTGTGTGCTCTGATAAAGCCTGCTGGCCCAATTCCACCTTGCGATTGCGTCAGCGTGGAAAAGAGACCATAATAATTCAGACGACCTAGATTACGTGTCATGATTAGAAGAAGAAAGTGGTAATGGATAAAAGTTAAAGAGAACGAATAAATAGAACGAGCAGCGTGAGGCTCAGGAAGTGCGAAGAAAAAGAAGATAAAAGGAAAAAGAAAAGAAAAGAAAAAGAAGACGGATGAACTTGCTGGAAAGTGAAGCCAGGTCTTTTTAAAACTTCCTGACCAATAAAAACAAACACAAGGTGAAAAATAAACAGAGGACAAAGTGCTGGCATACTAGTGACAAAGACCTGGCACTGATAAGACCGTTGTCATGGTTACAGGGTTCCCCCCCCTAATTCTTCCCTCCCCTATCAGCACTCCCTCCAGCACTTATTCCTGTTTCTGTTTGTCCTCCGCAGGACTCGCTTGAGGTCCAGGAGCACTGCTTTGTTTCTTGCAGGTAATGGAACAAATTGACAAGATAAGCGTCAGAGATGACAGAAACCAAAAATATCCCCCCGGCTTCTAGAATCCAGCCCAACATGCCATGGTCGGAGAAATGGCGGATACGAAAACGAAAATAAGGATGAAAAAAAAAAAACAAAACAAAACCATGGAGCTCCTTTTCCACCCCTGGGCCTCTGACTCGTATTCTGGGCTTCCGACTGGATGAAACATCTGTGGGGGAAAAAGGCCGACCTGATGAGAACGGCGTCTTTCGTGATTCTAGTACACCGGGTGACACATTAGACGGATATGAGGACGCCCTCGAGTAGGTCCTGTGATGTGAAAATGGAATAGAGGCTACAAAGAAACATCATGTAACGGAGACACTCTAATCCTCACAAGAGGGAAACATGATCAAGCACAGGGATGAAATTAAATCCTTCTGCTGCCAAAGACAAAGAAACGAAAATAGCAAGCAAGAAAATGTCAATGAGGTTCGATGGCGTCCTTCCCCGTCACGCGCGTACATGACTGCGGCATCAAGCGTGAGCGCCACATCACTGAGGAGATTAGAGCGCGTGCATAGCGAGCGGAACATCAGCTTTCATCCCCAGCACCATAAATGTGTGTGTCTGTCTTTAAATGTAGGCCATTTTGTTCCCAAATGTGATAAAGTGCTGAACCTGAAACACACACACACACACGCACACGCGCACACACACACTAAATCTGTTGATTAATATTGATTCAATTAAACTCTGATTAAGCAGCCAATAATTGTGTGCGAGCACAGAGCTCATTTTCAATAATAGGCCACCTCAATCTCCTCTCTGACTGGCACACACACACAAACTCACACACACACGCTCTCTCTGATCAGTGCAGTAGGGTGTGTATGAGGTTGCAGGACAGCGACCATCAGAGATGCAGAGACGATGCAGTGTGAAAGAAAGATTATTATAATATTTACGAGTCACTGAAGCCACGCCTCTTTCACCGATATCTGGGCCTGAGATGCTAAGGCCACGCCTCCTTTGCTGAGATCAACACACTAAGGCAGTGCCTCTTCTGCTGAGGTCAGCATGCAGAAGCCATGCATCTTCTGCTGACAGCAACACATTAAGGTCACTCTACTTACTGAGACTGACATGCAGAGGCCACACCTCTTCTGCTGAGATTGATACACGGAGGCCACGCCTCCTTTTCTGAGATCAACACACAAAACGTTTCCTTTGCTGAGCTTGACACACAGAAGCCATGCCTCTTTTGATGAGTGACGCACAAAGGCCACACCTCTTAGTAAGATCGACATGCAGAGGCCACACCTCCTTTGCTGAGATTGACACAGAGGCCACACCCCCAGTGCTGCCAACAACACAGAGGCTATGCCACCTTTGCACACAGGAGCCACGCCTCTTTTGCTGAGATCGACTCAGAAAGGCCACAGAGGCCACGCCTTCTTCTCTGTTTTTGAGGATGGACTAGACAAAGCTTCATCTTTTCCCATTCTGTACTTCATGATAACGGGGTGTGACAGCTGTCGGTGCTGTCGTCATAGCAATCGATACTGTGATCTCATCACGGAAATGGCAAGCGCCACCAACGATGACATTATGAGGATATAACACGATCTCATCAACTTGTTCCACCCCCACGCACACGAGAAATGCCAGACTGATCTTTCGACCAGATCCCTACATGACATGCATGCATGAATGCAAAACACACACACGCCAGGCAGCCAAGTGTCCTTTTCCTGACCTCATCATAATTCGCTCTCACCCTCACCCTCACCCACACACACAGTTGCCAGGTGACCTGCTGTCAGTTGCTAATGAACTTTCTCATGTGTAGCCCAGCCATGACGACGGTGACGATGAGAAAGGTTGAGGCATGTACATAAGGATGCCAGACCACACTGTGACAACCTACACTCACACACATACACGTATACACCTCTGGTGGCGGGGCGCCTGTGAATGCAGATGGCCGCGTTCTGTCCATCGCTTGTTATGACGAGGCGTTTAATCAGAGCTGAAACTCACTGTGATTCCAGAAAAATGCTCTGCCACATACAGGAAGGATCATACGGCGGTTCATTTCTCATCGGGATTAAAAACGGTAAATACGCAACACAGTCTCAGGTGCGATGCAGGATCAATTATGGCCACAGATTGGTTCGTAAAAACAGGCCCAGATTTCCCCTGGATATCACTTACCTGGAGAACGACGGAGCTGTGCGTGTTACTGGTGAAGAAGCGGGTGTTGCCCGTCTTGGACGCCTGCAGGTGGGAGGAGAGCCCCATTTCACCACAGCCAAGAGACACTTTCATATGAGCATCATCATCCTCCACCAGTGATCTACACACACACACACACACACACACACACACACCAAGTTAGAGGTTAGGATAAAGAGTGTGACATGGTGGCTGCTTTTAAACGTATAACTGCAAGAAGCACGTCATCCAATTTCTCTAATACAGTTTAGCTTTCCACCTCAAAGCCATCCATGGAGTGTACGCATTTCAATACAGACGTTTACTTTCACAGTCCATCGTTCTGTAATGACCGCAACTCCTCCAAATAAAGGACAGATCTAATCAGGCATAATCAGGTCAAAAGCGATGCCCGTCTACGATCTGCAAAACGAACATCAGATAAATCACCCCAAAGTAACCACGGTTAGCGCTCCCCTGCACATCCTGCCATAGAACAAGCTGCTGTTCTGGCCTTGAGCATTGTTTATCTACAACAAACAGGGAAAAGGTATTTTTAAATTCACTCGAGGTGGAGAAATTGTTGGATTTAAAAGCATGCTTTAGACTCGGTATTTGAAAACGGTGTGTAAGAGTAAGAGGATGATGTTGACTGACTAGATCTGTCAAGTTTGATACAGCAGACCATCTTTTATTGCTGGTGTTTAGAATTTAGAAACACTGGAGTATGTTATTGCTTTGCTTCTTACAATGCATTCATCTCGCCAACATCATTCTCCGTAGTGAAGGTGGCAGAAGGGTGACCCAAGAATATGGCAGTTACAGTAAGGAGGCTGAGGTGTCACCTATAAACTGGGTGTCACCTATGAACCTGTCAGTCACAGTGAAGGAGACTGGGGTGTCACCTATGAACCAGTCAGTCACAGTGAAGGAGGCTGGGGTGTCACCTATGAACCAGTCAGTCACAGTGAAGGAGGTTGGGATGTCACCTATGAACCTGTCAGTCACAGTGAAGGAGGCTGGGGTGTCACCTATGAACCCGTCAGTCACAGTGAAGGAGGCTGGGGTGTCACCTATAAACCCGTCAGTCACAGTGAAGGAGGCTGGGCTGTCACCTATGAACCCGTCAGTCACAGTGAAGGAGGCTGGGGTGTCACCTATGAACCCGTCAGTCACAGTGAAGGAAGCTGGGGTGTCACCTATGAACCCGTCAGTCACAGTGAAGGAGGCTGAGGTGTGGCCTCTGAATTGATTGACCCAGTGAAGGAGACAAAGGCACAGAATCTGAACCAGTAAGTCCCAGGAAAGGAGACAGAACTATGGCCTATAGACATGTTGGTTTCATTGAAGGAGGCCGAGGTGTGGCCTCTAAACTGATTGGTCACACTGAGAGAGGCAGGGGTGTGGCCCATGAACTAGTCAGTTACAGTAAAGAAGGCTGAGGTGTCACCTATGAACCTGACAGTCACAGTAAAGGAGGCTGGGGTGTGGCACATGAAACTGTCAGTCACAGTGAAAGAGGCAGAGGTGTGGCCTCTGAACCGATCAGACCTAGTGAAAGGGACAAAGGCACAGAATTTGAGCCAGTCAGTCAGAGTGAAGGAGACAAAGGCACAGAATCTGAACCAGTAAGTCCCAGGAAAGGAGACAGAACTATGGTCTGTAGACCTGTTGGTTTCATTGATGGAAGCCTAGGTGTGGCCTCTAAACTGATTGGTCGCACTGAGAGAGGCTGGGGTGTGGCCTATGAACCGGTCAGTTACAGTGAAGGAGGCAGAGGTGTGGCCTCTGAACCGATCAGACCCAGTGAAAGGCACAAAGGCACAGAATTTGAGCCAGTCAGTCAGAGTGAAGGAGACAAAGGCATGGAATCTGAACCAGTAAGTTCCAGGGAAGGACACAGAACTATAGCTTGTAGACCAGTTGGTTTCATTGAAGGAGTCCGAGGTGTGGCCTCTAAACTGATTGGTCACGCTTAGAGAGGCAGGGATGTGGCCTACGAACCTGTCAGACACAGTATAGGAGGCTGAGGTGTGGCACATGAAACTGACAGACACAGTGAAGGAGGCAGAGGTGTGGCCTCTGAACCGATCAGAAATAGTGAAAGGCACAAAGGCACAGAATCTGAGCCAGTCAGTCAGAGTGAAGGAGACAAAGGCACGGAATCTGAACCAGTAAGTTCCAGGGAAGAAGACAGAACTATGGCCTGTGGACCTGTTGGTTTCATAGAAGAAGGCTGAGGCATGGCCTATGAACCTGACAAGTCACAGTAAAGCAGGCAGAGGTGTGGCCTATGAACCAGTCAATCCCATGAAGGAAATAGGGATGTGGCCTACGAACCTGACAATCCAAGAGGACACGGTTCCTGCGTCTAAAAGATCATCAAAAAGGGGCATGGCCTCTGGAGACTAATGAGGGAGTAACCTTTGTAAATGTAGGTGTCCTTTTTAATGCAATCACTTTATTTTGATCAAAATCAAACTACTGGATGAATATTAAATCCCAGTCCTCAGACATACTGCACCCCAGCATTATGAAAGCTTCATCATATCATATTACCCAGTGACTTTTAAAAATTTATCTTTCATACCTTGTATCATCTCAAAAGCAGACACATTCCTCAATTCTTCACTAGTGATTAGAGCTGATGAAAAGCTCCAGCAGTGAGATAGACTCGACATCGACAGATGGTGCTATTGATGTCTTAGTTCCATACGAATAAAGGACTGTCCTGCTCGGGAGAAACGCAGTATTACTGAGATAATGCCGTAATGATGTTAGCAAGGACATTTAATCCACATTAATCCTTGCATGGGTGCCTAGAGCATCAATACTGAGTCTAATCTTAAGTGAAGCTACAGGCGGCAGGGTTCAGCACCATGTCTCCCCCCCCGAAAAAGAAAGCCCTCAGATCGATAATGAGGTTGCTGAAACACGCTCATTTTTTTCTAAGCACAGTCCCTTGTTTGACATTAAAGAGTGACTATAATGAGTTGCAGCCCTAAAGGAAGGCCACAGAAATAAAACGGGAATCAAACCAAGCAGTGATGACAAACATAGCAGAAGTGTATTAGTTGGAAGACAGCAGGAGCAAAAAAAAAAGCAAGATCTGGTCAAGAGAAGCATTGACTCGAGTTTATTGAGATTGGACTAATCTTGGTCAGGCATACAAGTTACACATAAAAAGTTCCAGGGCTGTTCCTGTAATGAACGAATGAAGGATGGAACAGTTAGATCTTGGAGGCCGTTGTGCTCCAGACACTATCCAGTCAACACTGGAACAGGTGGCGCACAGAGTTTTCTGACACTGACATTGGAGACCCTTGAAATGCTCCAGCATGCCTACGGCGATGAAGCAATGAGCCAGGCGAGGTGTTCGGAGTGGGGCGAGGTGTTCATGGGGGCAAGGTTTCCTTTGTTAGGATGATTTCTTGCCCATCTCGATGCACAAATGTCACCCAAAATGCCACATCCAGCTTACTGTTTCACCTCCACCGGCAAGCTCAAGAATTTCAAGGGTTTCGTTTGCAATTTTACTATTTTGACACAGAACTTGGTGATTGTGCTCTGGTCCATAGGAATCAGCGCTGTCATGAAAATGTCATGTTAACACACTACGAGAGGGTTAGTGTTCACTTTTGCTGCACAGGCATGACCATGCTTCTCTTAATGGTCCCAGACCTTTTCGACTGTATCTAGCAAATGGTGGTACAGTATAAAATACATTTTTGTTCACTATTAGACAAATCTGACTAAGGTATAAAGGACTTCCCAGATTGAACCCCTGAATAAATCTTGGTACGGTTCGAAGGCTTTACTGACGCACCATTAGACATACGTTGTAAAGGTATATAGGACTTTACTGATACATCATTGGACAAACTTTGGTAAGGCATTAAAGACTTTCCAGATGCACCATTGCATTACTAGACAAATTGTGGCATATTATAAACATTTCCTGTTGATTTCTAGACAACAATTTTTCAGTTTTATTCAGAACAAGGACAATTTTGAATCCAACATCTGTTAAGGCAGAAACCCACTGATGGCAATCCAATGGCCCACTCTTTCGAAAGACAGTGGTTGTTTTACATGCCTCTCACCACAGACAGCGAGAGACACGGCTGACCTTTGATAACCAAGTTAGCTGAACTGGGGGGACAGCAGTGATTATTTGGTTATAGCGGGGCTTGAACCTCTGACCTTCGGATCAGTAAGCCAGCACCTCAACAACCAGACCACCAATGCTCTGCTTCCTGTTGGAAGACTGGACAAATCTTATTTAGTAATAGTATAAAAATACTATTTTTGCTCTACTCATCAAGTCCATGTTAGGACAGATGACATTTCTTTTGTCCTCTTGAAAAACCTTGGCTTTCTTCCCCTCCAAACATAATAAGAACCCAGCTACAGATTTCCTGGATGGGATACTGGCTGAAATACATCAGACTTTTGGTAACAATAGTGAATAATCCAAAACCCAGCAGCACAGACTCAATGTCCTATAATCGCTGCATACCGAAGAGCAAACACCTGCCATTGTACTGCTGATGACGGTGTGAACGAGGACGAGAAAGGAAATATAAGAAGAGGAATTACACTTTGACAAGCTGAAGAAAGGCTGAAACGAGATCGCTCCCCTTCTCTCTACCAGTCACTCCAACCTGCCTCCCGACCGTGGAATTAGCATAACATATTCTGTTAATAATTCATCATTAAGGGACACTTGCACCCAGCCTGTCATTAGGAAGAGCAGGAAGGGAGCTGCAGGTACTGGCCAAGAGAACATCTGTTATTACCACACACACACTGACCTGAACACACTCTGCTTTTATTACCCAACATCCCTTTCAACTCAGCTGGAACGCCTCCAAGCTCGGGCACACAAACACACCTTTCGCTCTTTTTTTTCTCTTTCAACTCGAGGCGATGGGATGAGGTTCAACCAGCCGGGTCCATCTGCTCGCCAAGCTAAATGTCAAAGTGTTTGATGGTGGTCTTGTAAATGCAAATGAACAACAACGACAAAAAAAAAAAAAACAGCAAAGAGGACGACCAGAGAGACGATAACCATGAGCTTGTTTTGAGAAGCAACCTGGCCTTTTGAAGCCTCCTTCCTCAGCAGACTGTAGAACTGATCATGCTCAACAAACTCTTATTTCTTATCACACAATACACGATGAAGTCCACCTCCTGAGTAACAACCAATATTCAATTCTGGACATCTAACAATCCTTCACATCACCATGGTAACTATAGCTGTAGAACTAGATACCTTAATCCTTTTTGGCTCGCTTAATAACCGAAGAGGGACCATTCAAATATGTTCCTTAATAAACATACCATCTGAAGATTGGAGTGAAATGAGTAAAATGTCATTTACGAGGCAAAGCTTGTCCAGAACTACAGTGGTCAGCACTGGCCAGGTGTTGGCCGATTATCAGTAAATATTCAGCTTTTTACAAGATATCAGAATTGGCACATGAAATTGTTTCCTTGGCGATAAAAGTGCATATTTGATGCGACCATCTTAAATAACCTACATTTGTGTAGTCTGGCTTCGTGTTCCACCGAGTGTTACTGCACTGTTTGAAACATGGATATGACGACACATCGGGAACCGACCGACCAACACATCTGTAATATTTCCCCAACTGAACATGGGCTAAAGGTATAAAACAGCTGAACATACTGTATAGATGCAAAGCTAGCTAAACGTGACCCACAGCTTATAAAACTAGCTAATTCCGGCCAAGAAACGTAAATTGGACTAAATCTGCCCTAGA
This sequence comes from Porochilus rendahli, assembly GCA_039654305.1. Classification (NCBI taxonomy): domain Eukaryota; kingdom Metazoa; phylum Chordata; class Actinopteri; order Siluriformes; family Plotosidae; genus Porochilus; species Porochilus rendahli. Next base: position 26,618,649 of record JBCNYG010000005.1, on the reverse strand, counting down.
GGTGTAAAACTACCTAAAGATTCCCTAGATTCATAAAATTTGTTAAATGTAAGCTAGAGGTGTAAAACTAGCTAAACTTGTCCTAGTGGTGTAAAATTCATTAAATGTAAGCTAGAGGTGTAAAGCTAGCTACTTCTGCCACAGAAATGTACAATTAGCTAAACCTGCCCTCCAGGAGTAAAACTAGCTAAATATGCCCTTGAGGTGTAAAACTAGCTAAAATGATCCCAAACCTAACGTAGAGAATGCATGGAGTACAACCAATCAATACATGGATAATCTGTCGCTAGCTCAACATGCCCTAGATGTTTAAAATACCCAAAAGTTTCCTAAAGGTTACGCTAACGGTAAGACTAGCGAAACCTCTCCTGCAGATACACTATAGTCTCAAAAGGCCTGCTAATCGCTAGAAATGTTGACCATGCACTGAGAAAATGTCCCTTTAGAGAAGCCATGAAGGACGGAACATGAAATGGACCGACGGAAAAGACAGCTTTATTTTTCGCCTTGTTTACAGTCGTGAGGAACAACGTACTGCATGTTTATGCAATTCCGTGTTCCCTTCTGTATTAATTAATCAGCTAATGTTACCAGACGCACAAGGTGTTACGTAAATGCCGGCGACACTCAAGTACTCTCGGCTTCATTTTGGTCACCATGGCATCACACGTTTGATGCTCATTTCATGCACCGCCGTTCAACCCGCGCTCTCCACCTTCCTCTTTCATGGCCACCACTTTAAAACTAAATCGCGAGTGCAACACTAGATGTAACCCACCACTGGACATTAGGGTTCGTTTAAATAAATGGCACAGATTGAGGGTCAGGATAATGACAATGATAAGCACTGCTTTCATAGGACAGGAAGTAATGAGTCTCTGTCCATAAATGGTCAATAAACCAGTGCTTTTTATTGGTGGTTAAACTAACATCAAAGCTGCTGGCATGATTAAGAATAACAGCATTTGTCCAATCAGAATTCATTCACTGAAGCATTTCATTCCGAATAGAATCACGCGGAGGCTGGGGGCCTATCGTAGCCGACTCCGGGCAGAGATGTGGTACGCCCTTGAACAGCTCACCAGACCACTGCAGGGCCAACACCCACATAACCATTCACACTCACACCCCCAGGCCATCTGGAACAGGCAACAAGCCTAACGTTAATGTCTTTGGACTGTGGGAGGAAACCGGAGAGCCTGAAGGAAACCCACACATTTACCCCTAAATAAATAAGACCCGTTCTGCCTATCGTGTGTATGAGAGCGTGCGTGCGCGCGCGTGTGTGTGTGTGTGTGTGTGTGTGTGCGCACATCATCTTCTGATGTCAGCATCCCTAATCGGAGGTGAAAATTAAATCCCTGTGTTTCCTTTCATCACTGCAAGATTAAACACCTCTGTCCATGACGCCACAGCGAAGTGTAAAATGTGTGTGTGATACATCAGCCATCCTCCTCTCTCTCTCTCTCTCCCTCTCTCTCTCTCTCTCTCTCTCTCTCTCCTGGCAGAATAATGATGGAGGAGGAAAAGACCCATTACATGAT
>JBCNYG010000005.1:26568199-26583243 GCA_039654305.1 Porochilus rendahli | reverse complement strand
CTGTAGGGAGAAAACTGTAGTCTTGTGTTTTTTCCTTATACCACATATTTTGCTCTACTTTACTGTATCGAGCACTGTCTTACGGAAAATCGACTAAGGACTTTATATATATATATATATATACATGCTGCAGACAGTGATTCCTGAGGTCCAAGCAAAGAGACATGAAGAGAATGAGTAGTGATGAAGAGAATTGATGAAGAGGTGTGATTAATAGGAGATGGAGTGATGATGAAGAGGAGTGATGGCGATGAAGGGTTGATGTCACGTATAGGGGCTGGAATCTGTGCAGATTACACAGGGAGAGGTTTTTCTGGTGAAAGCAGAGTGATGATAAACAGGAGTGGCGGTGATGAAAAATGTCACACAGAGAAGGTGGGATTTCTGTAAGTAGACCTTGCTGTAAAAAGGCGTTCCAACCTTTGATAGAAACACTGTCCGTGGTGAAAATGGGAGACAGGCTAAAAAAGGAAAAAATAATAACTAATCATGCTTAACTTCATCCATTTAACCATTAGAGACTTTAGCCATTGAATACATCCAGTCATTAAAATCCATTTTAACCATTAGATAATTCTCATTTAAATCCTACAGCAGATTGACCGTGACATAGCCCTTTCCAATATGACGACCACGTCAACGTATTACGCCGGCTACAGTCACTAGAGTCGAGTGGGCGGCTGTTGTCATGAGTACGCATGCGGCAAAAGAGTGCGCATGCGCAGTGTGAGACGGGCAGTGACAGCGGCCTCTCCCATTCTTTCATATTGGAAGCTTATACTAGCTCTAAGCTAGCTTTGCGCTAACGTTAGCTAGCTAAGCTAGGCAAGCCACAGGAGGGACCTGTCATACTTGCCGTCGGCTAGTTTTCTTTTCAGTGTGTATTTTTAATTTAAGCACTACCTTTAATATTGTTTGAAGCCTAGGTTTGTTGAAGCTAGCTCGCTAGCTAGGTGCTAAGCTAGCTTGAGTTGTAAATGGCGTCGGATACAAGTGATGCCGAGGAATTTTACGACGCAGCGGAGGATGTCAACTTGTCCCCGTCGCCGAATGTGTGAGTACATGGTCCTAGCATCTGCTCAGAAAAGATTTGACAACCGCTGTGAATTTGTTTTGATGGAAAACAGCCGCTTATCGAGATGTGAAGGCTGAATGTCAAATCGTTCCTTGGGCTCTACACAGCTCCCCTGCGTAGGGTTTTACATATGAGCTTTCGCGTGCTGCCTAGTGCACTTGATATTACAGTAGACAGGTGTTTGAGACGCAGCCTGCGTCTCCTAACGTTTTCATGTGAACTCTAGTCGTGACATGGACTTCCTGCTTGCGGTTTGTGGTTTACTTTGTTATTTTATTATGTCTGTCACTCTAAGTCAGGGGTTTGTTTATCTGAGTTAGTTTTTGAGCTGTTTGTGTTCTTGTCAGAGGTGACTCTGTTAGAGCAGGTGTTTATCAGGCTCCAGCTCACCTGACAGGTTACAGGTTAACCAGAACAAGAAGGTCCATTTCACACCACCTCGTGTTAAAGTCCAGAACCGGAGAAACGGTGTGGAGATAAATAAATCGCTTAACATGTTGATCCATTGGGTTTAAAGTCGTGTTAAATGGTTCAGGAATATCTGAATAAACTTTAGCCCGGTTACAAGTGATAGGCCCAAGGATCTGAACCACTTTTTTGATGAATCTTTGAGTCGGATCTTTTAAGTGAGTCAGAGGAGTCTCTCTCTCTCCTGCTGTCTCTCTCTCTCCTGCTGTCTCTCTCTCTCCTGCTGTCTTAGTGTCTCTCTCTCTCGCTGTCTCTTTGTCTCTCTCTCTCCTGCTGTCTCTCTCTCGCTGTCTCAGTGTCTCTCTCCTGCTGTCTCTCTCTCGCTGTCTCTGTCTCTCTCTCTTCTGCTGTCTCTCTCTCGCTGTCTCTTTCTCTCTCTCTCTCCTGCTGTCTCTCTCTCACTGTCTCTTTGTCTCTCTCTCCTACTGTCTGTGTCTCTCTGTCTTTCTCCTGTTTTCTCTCTGTCTCTCTCTCTCCTGCTGTCTCCCTGTCTCTCTCCTGCTGTCTCTGTCCATCACTCACTGCCTTTCTCTCTCCTTCTGTCTCTCTCTCGCTGTCCCACTCTCTCTCACTGTCTGTGTCTCTTGCTGGCTGTCTCTCTCACTGTGTCTGTCTTTCTCTCTTCAGCAACAACAACAACTAAATTCTAAAAAAGCGCAGCTTGTCATGTTGCTTAGTAACCGGGAGGCGGAGTGTTATGAAGCACTGACCCTGGAGACTCCTATCGATGCTTAATTAATCGTTCTCCTCTTCACCGTGCGCCGGGGGACGTTTACACGTTCCATGCTGTTATTGATGATCTAACATGTCTGAAGGGACGTTAAAGAAAGTAATAGATTTTTAAAGATGTGCTTTTTTTGTTTGTCTTTTGGTTCCTCAGGTCACCAGTGAAGTTCGTCCTTCCCCAATCTCAGGTACGGATGATGATGATGACGATGACGATGATGATGTCATCCTGTAATCCTTCTAAAATAACCCTAATGATGTTAATGAGTTTTTTCATTGTTATTAAGTTGAGTTGTAGAATCCGTGGGATTCGTTTCTGTCTCTTCATCTACTGAGTTCTCATGAGGCCTGAATTCGAGCAGATGGTGGTAGATGCACCGCCCACACGCTGGGTGTAGTTCGGTAATCACTTTAGAGAGCCGAGCGAGTGTGAAGCAAGCGCATCTCTCACTCAGCACATCAGAATATCTGTTTCGACCAGCGTTGTGATGTCATCGCCACAGGTTTTAAATGTAAATGTACAACACAGCCGTAAGACGACGCTTGATGTGACGCCGCAGGCTCAGTCTGTCTTTTATTTATTCAAAATAGAAATATTCGGATTTAGATTTTAAATGGTATCAAAAATATATTAAAAAAATTGGCATCGCTTGTGTTAATAAATTTAGTTCATTGATATTAATGCTAATAGATTTTATTTCAGGTGAGGAACACATTTCTTGGAACAGGAGCGTGTCAGAGATGAGGAAAGGAGGCGGAGCTTAGTGATATGGAGTTTTAAAGACTTGTCAGTCAGTCCGTGTGAATACAGTGATTGGCCGAACGCAGATTTTCGTGCTGACGCCGATCTTTTGAGTGATACGTGGTATTCGTGTACTCTGATGCGACTTTGCGTCAGAGCGGGCCGGGCCGAGATGATGACGAATCCCCTCAGAGCGTAATACTGTGTCGAGAGGTCACTGTCCCAGCGAATCGGTGTGTGGTGCAGTGGGATTTTCTTCATGGATAAAGGTTTCATATTTTTTTCTTTCTGATTTAGGTTTTTGAGACCCCGGGACCGGACGAATCTTCCACGTCAGAGACTCGCCATGATGACTCTCTCCAGGTCATACAAGCCTCTCTGTAATATCTGTGTGTGTGTGTGTGTGTATGTGTGTGTGTGTGTGTGAGAGAGACGTGAACCAAGCAGTGTGTGAACAGTGTAACGCCGTCCCGCCTGCTTGTGCGTCCCATGCGTGCATGTTTGTATGTTTTGGCCGAGTCCCAAGCTCGCGCCATCCGAGAACAAAGAGAGCGTTTGTTGCTGCGGCGGGGATTTGAGACACCCAGCGGTGTTTCCTTCACAAACCCGCGCCTCTTTAATCGGGCTCCTGACATCCTGTATCCCAGGAGACCGCGGCGTAGCTAGGAACTCATCTCACGCCGAGGACGAGGGAACCAGACCAGTCTGCTTATTGTTTAGGGCAGAATATACGAGGAAGCAGCACCGGCGTATTCCAGGACCTGATTTTCAGTCTGTGTGATGATTTTTAATAGAGACCAGTCGTACCAAAGCACAAGCAGTTTGTAACCGTCAAAGTTTTGCCAAAGCTGCACTGATTCATCTGCATCTCTCTCTCTCGCTCTCTCGCTCTCTCGCTCTCGCTCTCTCGCTCTCGCTCTCTCTCTCTCCAGATTATCGACAGTATCATCGAGGAGAGCCAGAAAGGGGGTGGGGTCGAGGAGGATCTGTTAAGTGGTGAGGAGAAGAGCCCCGCCCCTTCACTTCCAGAGCCTCTGGTAGCGCCGAACGTCCCTACAGCTCCCGCCGAACCCGATGTCCAACAGGAAGTGCGGTCGCATGATACCCCCGCAAAGGAAGTGGCTTTTGATGGAGCTCAGGCATCTCAGGAAGGAACTCCTCCTGCTCCTCCTCCGGATATCACGCAAGCCCTGGGGCCGTCGCAGTCCGCCGAAACGGACACGCCCAAAACGGCAGACATCTTGGATCAGGTGTCGCTCGGAGAAAAACCCGAGTCGGGCTCCTGCAGTCCGTCGAAGCCTCCCAGGCAGTTTACGGTGGAGCCCGATATCGTGGCCAGTACTAAGAAAACTCCTCCTTCGAGACCACCGCCGCCTAGTGGAGCTCCGCCTCCCAGGCCGCCGCCCCCAGCCCGCCCCTCTCTCCCCGCCGGTCAGAAGTCTCAGGAAAGCATCCGGCCCACGAGGCTGGAGGGTGAGTTGTAGTTTGCGTCGGGTCAGGGGAGCCGGATGTGCGTGTGGACGCGTCTGCTATATAAAGTGTGTCGGAATGTAAGACGAAAATGAAAGTAAGGTTCGCTGTCTGTGATTGGTCAGTTTCTGTCGAGGGACCGGAGGAGCCGTGCGGATTGGTCAGTCCCCATTCCAGCACGAGAGGACTCGCGAAAGAGCTGCAGCACTCTCTGGACCTCGCTAGCGCCACCAGCGGGGATAAAGTGGTTACTGCGCAGGTGATTTCTGCGATTACTTTGGCGAGTGTGTTTGTTGGTGTGATGTAGGCTTGGTTTTATTTTTAATGCGTGTTAAGTTTAGTCTGAATGCTGATTTTGTTTGTGTGCGTGTGTGTGTGTGTGTGTGTGTGTAGGAAAGCGATGATCGAGAGCCCAGTCCGAGTGGTAGTGAAACCCCAGGACCCCAGAGGCCACGCTCGAACTCGGGCAGAGAGCTCACTGATGAGGTACACGTGTGTGTGTGTGTGTGTGTGTCAGGTGTGTTTTGGTCTCCAGTCGTTCATGCAGGGCTTTGTGTGTCCTTGCAGGAGATCTTGGCGAGCGTGATGATTAAGAACCTGGACACGGGTGAGGAGATCCCTCTGAACCAGGCCGAGGAGAAACTCCCCGCCGGCATCAACCCGCTCACGCTGCACATCATGAGGAGGACCAAGGAGTACATCACGTACGTCTGCCCTTACTTCATACTACCCAGGCTGCACCTGGTCCAGTCCGCGCTTCCCTGCAGTTCGGGAGTGAAACGAGGCATCGGATTCCCCACGATGCACCGCTTTAGCTGTAGCGTTTCTGAAGATGATGAGGGGTTTAAATGGTGTCTGTTTCAGGCTGAGACGCGATATCGCATATCACAACATCAGCTCTGAAGGACGCTTTCTGTTTTTGGGAAAGAAACCCGGAATAAGAGCATCAGCCCCATGGACCCGGATAGCCATCGTCAGGATGAGTGCTCGATGTTCGATGGAGCGATCTCAGTAATATTTCCTGTCAGGAAGTTGATGATATGATGTCCCATCGTCAGAGCCTTTAAAATGTTTGGAGTACGTTCCTCGATGCTAGGTGTGATGCGATAAGAATAACAATGCCGACTCGAGGCACAGGGAAAGAGCTCCAGTTTTTTTTAGATGTCCTTAAAAGTCCTCTGAGAAACATCAGCACTGCAAAACAAGACGGCGAGCCATTTCCTCGTCACGCCTTTCACTTCGCGCGGCGTATATCTGTCGCGCCGCGTCTCCGGGGTCTATTTCTGGAGTGAAATGTATCCGTAATCCCCTTCTCCGCGCTCCGATCCGTCCTGGGTCTTTAAGAGCCGAACCGGAGAGACGCACAGCTGATTCCCCCGAAGCGCCGCCGCTAATCTCTTCGCTCTGTCATTGTTCGTTTCTAAACGCACCGAAGGAGCCTAGAGGTGTTCCAGAAATGTCTCATCGGGAATGGCTGAAGGCGAGAGTTAAACAGCGGAGTGGGATTTTTACTCTAATGGGCTCTTGTGTCTCTCTCTCTCTCTCTCTCTCTCTCTCTCGCAGGAACAATGCCGCTCAGTCGGACGATGACGAGAAGAGTCAGGCTCCACTCAGCGACACGGATGGAGGGAAACTCAAACAGAAAACGTACTTAAGAAAAAAAAACACTTATGGGCCTCATTCATCAATAGCTTTATTTTTTTTTTTCTTAAATTTGTTCTTTGTAAGAAAAGTCTATATCGAATTCGTGATGTGTTCATAAACGTCATATTTGTTCGCAGACGTGTTCTTGGATTGTCTTTGCGAATTGGAAGCACATCCCAGTTGCCGTAGTCGCATAGGTGAACGCCCCCTAATTCCCCATAAAAGGACACATGGACAAAATATTCAAAGTGCGCGTGCGAAATGCAGTAGAGAGCCGCCAAACACATCAATAAGATGCTGGCAGTCCTGCAGGCATCTCCTATCGGTGTATGAAGCAGCCTACTGCTGGCTGTATAGTTAAATACTGTATTAAATTGATCCAGTGTTTCCAAACACATCCAGTGTGTATCCCTAGTCTCCTAATGCAGCATCTCACCTTTTGCTGTGAGAACAAAACCCTGGAGAACACCAGACCACATATAGCAGATGGTTCTGGAGTCGCAGGTGATTTGGACATGAATTGAGTGGCGCTGTTTTTACGTTTGAGGTTTGGGAATGGATCGGGAGGGTGTGTACAGTCTACTGCACATATAATGTTGTTTAGAGCAGCAACAGAATGAAATCCCTTGATTAGAAGAGGTTCATGTTCAGTATAAGGGAATTTAATATGTTGTCTGGCCAGAAGAGTGATACCCTCATGGGACTCACGGGAGGATGGTGCCCCTGATATTATATCCACTGGACTTCCAGCTCACTCGAAGGTGTCCCTGTGGCCAAAAAAGCCCAAGGAAGGCATTACCTGAACATCTGGTGGCGCCGGTTTGGAGTGTCGGGTATTGGCCCACCGTGAAGGTGTTGCACAGCTCCATGATGGATTTTGTTAGCTCAAAACGCAAAAAGCCTTGTGGGCTTTGAACATGCGTTCTCTCCTAAGTGGAGCAGCTGTCATTTATTCTTCTGAGAATGAATATTCCACAGTGCCACTCTTGGAAGAATTGGTGTACATTCGTCTTGGAAATTGTGCTATCAATTATTCAATAAGCCACGGGTTCCAGGGAACATAATCCATGCGTCATGCAGTGATATTTATCCGCAAGTTTAATCTGGTAAAATCGTCATATCCGAAAAATTTAAGTGATTTCTCATCACTTTAGCACGGACATGCGTATTTGAATCGGCTGCGCGCGTCGGAGTTCTGGTAGATTTTGTCCGTAGCTAAGAACAAATCCCAGATAAGAAAATATTTGTGAATGTAAGTGAGAGTTACGAACAAATTTCTTCGTCACAGCAGTTGGTGAATGAAGCCCGATATTCAATAATGCCTTCTGTTCCTTCTCTGTTCCTTCTCTTCTCCTCTTTCTTTTTTCAATTCTTGTTCCTCCTTCTTTTCATCTTCGTTTAATTTCCCCTTCGCATCTTCATCTTTCTCTCCACCATCTTTTCTTGTTCCTGTTGACTCATCTGCTGCTTCCTGTTCTTCTCTCTTTGCTCTTCTCACTGCTTATTTTTGGTTCCCCTCGCAGCACCCAGCTGAAGAAGTTCCTGGGGAAGTCGGTGAAGCGGGCGAAGCACCTGGCGGAGGAGTACGGCGAGCGCGCGGTGAACAAGGTGAAGAGCGTGCGGGACGAGGTGTTCCACTCGGAGCAGGACGAGCCGTCCTCCAGCGACGACGAGGGCATGCCGTACACGCGGCCCGTGAAATTCAAAGCGGCGCACGGCTTCAAGGGTCCCTTCGACTTCGACCACATCCGAGTGGTGCAGGACCTCAGCGGGGAGCACATGGTGAGGACGAGGAGCACTTCTGGCTTACATTAATCGTGCTTTAGGGAAAGTTGTACTAGTGAGAGTGTGTGTGTGTGTGTGGGTGGGTGGGTTTAGGGAGCGGTGTGGACGATGAAGTTCTCGCATTGCGGCCGTCTCTTGGCAACAGCCGGTCAGGACAACGTGGTTCGCATCTGGGTCCTAAAAAACGCCTACGACTACTTTAACAACATGAGGATCAAATACAACACCGAAGGTAAGCGTGCAAGGTGTGTGCGTGCGCGCGTGTGCGTGCGTGTGTGTGCGCGTGTGTGTGTGCGCATGTGCGTGTGTGTGTGCGCGTGTGTGTGTGTGTGTGTGTGTGAAACTCACCAGCCAATAGCAGCTCTGCTTTATAACACCGTTTGCTTGTTGATGTTGTTGCTATAGCAGCACCCCACAGTGAGGTTTATTTTGTTCCCTAATAACGTTTTCTCGTGTTTTTGCAGGTCGTGTGTCACCTTCACCTTCTCAAGAGAGTCTGTGCTCCTCCAAGTCTGACACAGAAGGAGGGGTAAGACACATCAACCCAGGCGTTAATAGTGCTAATCTCATAAAAATCGACATTTTAGGGGTTGAAATTGGCTCAAATATGGCGCCACCTGCTGGTTCAAACCCATCCTGACCTGTACATGGTTCATTCGGCTGTACAGAGACCGGACGTGAGTAAATAGTCCATCTGATGAAGGCGGCGCCGAACAGTTTTACAGCTGGTTAGGTTTCGACGTCTCCTGCGATGTTTGGGCCATTACGCAAGCCTTCTTCCTCGCGTCCGGTCCGCTCAGCTGGGTGGGAATTCTCCGCGGCATGGCAGTTTAATGTAACGTGCAGATTTGTGTAAGAAAAGTTCATCCTTAGAGGCGGACGGCGTCTACCTTCCCCCACCGTGCCTTCGAGGCGGAGTCTGATTGGCCGTCATCCTTCACATGTAAACTTTACCGTGAAATACAAATGCGGTGTGGAAAATCTCTCTCTCTCTCTCTCTCTCTCTCTCTCTCTCTCTCTCTCTCTCGTGTACCAGCTGGCGGGAACCGCAGTGGAGGACTCGGACCTCGAAGACAGAAACGTTCCCTTCAGGCAGGTTCCCTTCTGCAAGTATAAAGGTCACACGGCCGACCTTCTCGATCTCTCGTGGTCAAAGGTGAGCGTTTGATGCTTCTGTTTCGGAATTACAGATATTTTTGAGGAGTAGAAATTTAGCGAAGTTAGCAGAGGCTTTATAGCCACGATTAGCCTGTAGCGCTAATCAGAACGTATACTTTCCAAACGCTTATTTATGCAGGCTGCAGTATGTAAACAGTGCTAATGGTAACCATAGTAATGGTAAAGCAGTGAGGCTCTGATAATCACCCCCCTCCCCCCATGTCTGCAGAACTACTTCCTGTTGTCGTCGTCCATGGATAAAACCGTGCGCTTGTGGCACATATCGCGGCGCGAGTGCCTCTGCTGCTTCCAGCACATCGACTTCGTGACGGCGATCGCCTTCCATCCCAGGGTGAGCGCGCGGACGGTTCTTGCCCCTCTGTGACACCTGTGAGCGAACGTGATGGCGTAAACGTGTGTCCGTGTCTCCCGTGTAGGATGACCGGTATTTCCTGAGCGGCTCCCTGGACGGTAAGCTGCGCCTCTGGAACATTCCGGATAAGAAGGTGGCTCTGTGGAACGAGGTGGACGGCCAGACGCGCCTCATCACCGCGGCCAACTTCTGCCAGAACGGCAAGTACGCCGTGATCGGGACGTACGACGGACGCTGCATTTTCTACGACACGGAGGTGTGTACGGCGTGTAACGTTCCGCAGTCTTCCGGAAAGATCCTTTCTACTGGATTTCCAGGCTTAGTTGGCTGTTTCGTTTATTTTCCAGCGCCTGAAGTACCACACGCAGATCCACGTGCGCTCCACCAGGGGGAGGAACAGCGTGGGCCGTAAAATCACGGGCATCGAGCCGCTGCCCGGAGAGAATAAGGTACGATGTGGTAATGTCGTAACGGTGCGAGTGAAGAAGAGTGTTTTAGTGTCGAATTGGTTCACGGCGAAAGCCAAAACGCATCACTGCGAGTGTCTGTAGGCAGTTTCTTCCTTTTAACCCCCTGACAGATCCTGGTGACGTCGAACGACTCCCGGATTCGTCTCTATGACCTGCGAGACCTGTCGCTGTCCATGAAATACAAAGGCTACGTAAACAGCAGCAGTCAGATCAAAGCTAGCTTCAGGTGAGGACACACACACACACACACACACCCCGTAGAAGCTTCACACAGTGGTTTCTGAAGGTACCGCCGCGTGGTCGTCATGGCGTGCTCGAGTTCGGAAGGCTACTCGTTACGTTGATCCATGAGGCCCTAAAATAACCGGCGCGTATGTTGTGCTCTTGCAGCCATGATTACTCGTTCATCGTGAGTGGCTCGGAGGATAAGTACGTGTACATCTGGAGCACGTACCACGACCTCAGCAAATTCACCTCCGTACGGAGGGACCGCAATGACTTCTGGGAAGGAATTAAAGGTAACCTGACTGTAGCATGGGTTTCATCCCAGCATGCCTCATTAGGAATGCGATCCAACATGGCCGCCACTGATAAACGTGTTGTCTCGTAGCGCACAACGCGGTCGTGACGTCGGCCATCTTTGCACCACACCCGGATCTGATCGTGCCTCAGGAGCCGGGGGCGGAGAAACCCGATAACGAGTGCAAAAGTGACACCGCGGACGAGTCGGAGCACATCCCATCAGGTAACGACTGCATTGTAACCATGGCAACCAACATCCGACAGATTTATTTATATTTTTGTGTGTGTATGAAATATATTTACCGCATCTCTTACTTTTTCTTTGCTTAAAGGAGCTTTAAAAACGGATCACACGGAAGTTCTCCTCTCCGCCGACTTTACCGGCGCCATCAAGGTGTTCGTCAACGTGAAAAAATACTGAAGTGCTTTTACGCCGTCAGACTGCCACAAAAACAACCTCTTTAAAAACAGAAACGAATATCGCTTTATTATACGTCTTTAACTGGAGGGCTATAAACCCCGCCCACAGCCCCTCCGTCATCTGCCCATCGGCTTCTGGCGAGTGCTCTGGGAGGGCGAAGAGGGGACCTCTGCAGGGAACAGGGACCCAGGAGGTGATGGTGGTGGAGGGGTCTGAAGGAAACGAGTGGGAAATGGAGGATCGGATCCGGAACACGACGCACTTCTTTCATCACCCTTTTTTTTTTTTTTTGAGACTGTTAATTTACAAAACAAGTTTGGTTCTTCTGAAAGCTCAAACGTTCTCCACGCACCCAGGGATTCAAATTCCACGAAATCAGTCATCCGGAGCTACACAACGTGCAGCGAGCTCCATTTCTCCGTCATTGAACCAAGCTGTGTGTGGACAGGGAGCTAAAATTTATTCTGTGCATATTTATTTAAGGAGTCTCTTCACGCTCGCGCGGATCATATCGGAAAACTCTAGTTTTAACCCGTAACCCCGGTGTGGGGGGCCAGTAGCGCTGCTCCTAATTCAGGTTCATTTCAGGCTCCAGGTTCTTTCGCGTCACGGTTAATATCAAACGACTGATTGACTAAAATATTTCGTTAAACCCTTCGCCAGGTATTTCTGGAATAAACGTTCCAGCAAATGTTTGGCGAAGAAATCGGTCGCTCGGATCCAGTTTGGTCGGCGAGACAATAGCAAAATTTAAAAGCCCCCATGATGCAAAGTTTCCACTAATTGTAGAACGTTGATAGGACGCGTCCTCAGTATTAAGGTAATTTCTGTGATATACAACAGCAGAAACCACACAGACGTTAACGTCACGCATCAAAGTATTGATTGGATCAGGGATCCGGCGCAGACAGCTGTACAGATGTGGATGGGACGGGACGGACGGGGCGGGTTTAATCTTAATGAAGGCGGACCTCAGCTCTGTTATTGTTTCTGGTTCGCAGTTTGCCTTTTTTTTTTTTTTTTGACAAACAACCCCCCCATGACCACATAAATCAGTTTTATTTTATTCATCAAAAGGTTCGGCCAAGTAGACCTTCTATCCGTTATCAGGTGTTACTCTCGTCCTTTTGTCTGATGAAACAATACCATCGCAGACATTTCCTTTTCCCTCTGTCTGCTGTTCCGTATTAGCCGTGTGACATGCATCACGTTCATATCTGATCAGGCTGCTGGAAGCGAGCAGCCCTGCAGACACACACACACACACACGCTATTCGTTCTTTTTAAGCTCCGCCTCCATTTCTGATTTGTGTCTTTATCAGTGTTAATGTAAGATTGTACAAAAAAATTGAACCACTTGATTTTTTTTTGTAAGATTCATTAAAGAATAAAGTATATTGGTTTTCCCCGGGAAGATGAGGAAATCTCGGGTAAACCGGGTCTCTACGTCAACATTTCCTTTGTGTCTCTGATTCAGACTGCAGTAATACACTTTATTCTGGTCCTGGTGTCTGGGTTTACAGGTAATCTGTTTACTGTAATACTTTGGCTGTTTAAGCAGAACAAAGACTTGCGAGGAGGGGTGTGAGAGAGGGAGAGAGAGAGAGAGAGATGTCTGTATCTATTGTTAGGTTGAAAAAAACAAACATTATTGTCATTACGACTTGAGATGAAAGAGCAGCTGACAGCTTCAGCGAGTCACTGTCACATCAGCTTGCTGTCTACTCTAGCAGACCTGCGTTTCTCCCACACGGTCATGAATTCATCCTGTCTTTCTCCTAGACTCCGCCCCCCACTGTGTATTATAGTAGAACAACGTTGCAGGTGTGTAGAGACGAACAGCAGCAGGATGGGGGTCCACGGTTCAGAAAAACTAAATAAATGATAAATTTAAATAAGTAATAATATAGTGAGCAATTCTGGAGGGAAAAAATAGCGGGCAATCAGAGCCTAGTGGCCAGAGCAGCGTACACGGGTTCGATTCCCGAACCAGCCGGGGAAAAATGAGGGGTGACAGTAGTGAGAGTGAGTGACACTTTCCCCTCCCTCCACTCTGAGGGCCACGGAGTAAGGCATGGTGCCCCCGCCTGCTCACTGGGTGCTGCAGTGAGGCCTCTGCTCTCAGGGAGGGAGGGGGAAAGAGAGAGAGACAGAGAGAGAGAGAGAGTGAGAGTGAGCGAGTGTGTGTATGCAGGCTCACTTTGGATGGTTAAATGTAAAAAAAAAAAGTACTAGTAATTTTAAGGTTAAGCTGCCAATCAAATAAACACACTCCTCCCTTCAGAAGCTCCGCCCTCAAATTCAGAGACATGCACTGCAAAGGCGACGACACTAAATGACACTCGCCTTCAGCCAATCAGCATCATGCATTTGTGGATCGCGTCAACACAAACGCCCTTGTTAGCGATTGACTGGGGGGTCGTGTGGATCACAGAGACACGTCCTGTGTCTGAGCGCTGGGTAGGAACAGCGGACTTATTTATTTCGGGTTCGAATTAATGACGAGCGTGTTGGAGGAAAATCTCTGAATTGTAAAGCGGCGCTAATAACATCTGTAACCAAAACAAAAGGAGCCTCATCAGTAAAAGCCTTTAATGAAATGAATTCGAGACGGCGTTGCTCCACCAGACGACCCGGAAGTGGGCGGGGCTTTGAAGGTCACGGGAGTTTGTGAACGGGTTTCCTGAGAGGAGCCGAGACCGAAACGCGATCAGATTCCACCAAGAGCTGTTTATTGTAAAGACTGAGAGCCACCTTCGTAAATGTTTACAGAGGGACTTCCTTTAAAAGAACAGAACTAAGACACCTGTACAAACAAACGCTTCAACTTCATTTTACAAAACAAAACAAAAATAACTGGGCCGACGCCGCGTCTAGAAACCGAGCAGCCACGGGGAGGAGGATTCTGGGAGATGTATATGATTCCTGGCACGACTCCTGTTGGAAGTGTTACAGGGTGTGTGTGTGTGTGTGTGTGTGTGAAGCAGTTCGTCGGGGGGAGGTCCATCGAGCTGCTGGAAAGCGAAGGTGACGGAGGTCAGTGTTTGCTCTTCTTGGATTTCTTGTGCGAGCGGTGCGGAGATCGGGATGAGGAGCGTCTGGACCTGCGCTGTGGAGACGGAGAACGGGAGCGCTTGGACTTCCGGGGAGAACGGGACCTCGTCCTAAACACAGACACACCACCGTATTACTATTAGGCTTCAAATAATAATAATAATAAACATTTGAATCTATTTATATCTGCACATGACGATAATTACAGAACACCTTCCAACCAATCAGAATCCAGAGGGCGATATTCATACTTCTCAAAGTAACAAAAACGTGCGTGCACATATACCTCTCCCGCTTATCCTCCCCTTCACGGCTCCGCCCCCTGCTCCGATCTCGGTCCTCGCTCTTCTTACTCCTCTCTTTCTCCCGGTCCTTCTCCCTCTCTCGATCGCGCTCCTTCCCTTTGCTCTTCTCCTCCGCTCGCTCTCTCCGCTCGTCCTTCTTCGACTTCTCCTTCTGCTTGCTCGACGACGACGACTTCTCCCTCTTTTCCTCTTCGTCCTTATCGAACTCCTGCCGGGAGAAGATGACGGGCGGGGGTGTGAATGAAACCGGGATGAGGGGCGAGAACGTTCTGGAAGGAGGAAACCTGTACCTTCTGCAGAAGTTTGTTCCTGTAGTGTTGAACCTGCTGCTGAAGACTCATGTTGGATTTCTTCTGACGTTTCCCCGATTCCAACTCGTCCTGAAACTTCATCACCTTCACCTGAGACACACACACACACACACACACACACACGCACGTTTTATTTCTGCCTACAGATGATTCCCAGAGTGCATCACGTCTCTCTCTCTCACCTCCAGCTCTCGGAGGCGAGTCCGCTTGCTCTCCGACATCTCGAAATTGCGCAGGCTGCTTTTAAACTCCGCCCCCTCGAACCTGCTGGGACTGGCCGCGTCGTCCTCATCGCTGCTCTCGTCGTCCTCCGAGTCGGCGTCGTTCTCCTTCACGCCGCTGAGAGAGAGAGAGAGAGAGAGAGAGAGAGAGATGTAGACGGATCCGAACGACACCGCGCTGTGAGGACGCAGAATGTTTAGGACGTGACGGGGGTTTTACCTCGCACTCATCTCATCCTCGGAGTTGGATTTAGCTGCGGGATCAAACAGGAGAGTCAGAACGGAGCCGTGAGGAAAGA
>JBCNYG010000005.1:26551769-26562686 GCA_039654305.1 Porochilus rendahli | reverse complement strand
CACACACACACACACACACACACACACACACACACACACACACACACACACACACACACACACACACACACCTGTAGTCTGGGTTGTTCTTCTCCCGGCTCATGATGATGGCCTCGAACATGGGTCCTTCTCTCACCACAAACTCAACCATCCTGTGGATGAGGCACAGCAGGGTCCTGGCCGCGCAAAAAAAACACAACACTAAGCACATGAGCGCATGAATGAGTGTACGCTCCTCACTTCCTCCCTCTCTCTCTCTCTCTTCTTCCAGTCGTCTAAGGATATGTCAGTTCTGTCTCACCCTGAAGTATCTGGAACGTCCAGCACTGATTCTGAGAGATGAGTGTTTCGGATGAGAAACCCTGCACTACTCTGATAAGAGCCGAGGCTCCGCGACGCCGTTTCTATCCATGACTTTATACAAGAAACACCTCCCTCCCTCCAGAACATCACTCCGTACCAGTGCTTATTATGACTGTACTTTAATTTAGTATATAAATGGATTTGGAGAGGAAACGTTGTACCTGGGGGACGATTTCCCGACAAATATTTGCATCAAAACTATTAAACGCTTTAATGATATGAACTCATCTGTTAAAAATAATGATAATAACATTTAAACACCGATTTGTGTGCAGCATGTGCACAATGTTTATTTCGAACCAATTTATTTTTAACGAATCTCGTTTAAAACAGCATCGTAATGATCTTTAACGCACCCCCCACTTTAACTTCTTGGTTTCTTTTTTGTACTAAACGTGAACTTCCGGAATATGAAATTAGGAATAAATATAGCTATTTAAACATTTATTGTTTAAAATATATATCCACTCTGTTAGATTTTTTTCATACATCACTCAGCTGTCAGACAGCAAGAACGAACCAATCAGCTGCAAAAATAAAAAGAGTCGGGATGGCAGCCAAGTGTGCAGCGTGTACGAGGTGCGGTTTGGTCCAACACTCGCGTGACCTTCATTCCGAGCATCCCAAATTCAGCCATGACTGCGCTCGGCTGCTGCTTTCAGTGGAAGAAAACAAAAGGCGTTATTTCTTTCTTTCTTATTTTTTTTAACTTATGACGTCTCTGAAAACCCTACCTGTCAGGTATATCGCAGAGGGGGACACAACGGAAAAATGGGGGACATTCCGAGGACCGTCATGGGCGCGTTGTATGCAATTCACCAGTTGCGTGACAGAATGTTGTCGCAGTGTTTTAAAAATGTTTCCTATCTCGTGAGTAAGTCTTGAGCCCCAGATCCATGTCCCGTACTCTGGCCTACAGCTGTGTTATAATAGACATTTAAACTTCCTACCCATTTTGGGTCATACAATGCGCTCAGTGTCGTACGATTTGTTTACAGCAGTCCTAGATCGCGTTACGCTAAACCCACGAGACTAACATATATACCCCCATGATTCATACGACAGTCTTAGCTTGAGCTGTACGACAGTCATACGGGATTTCTTTGTGTAACAATCGTTTAAACATTATAGATCGACGCGGTTTTGTCCGTTACAGCATATATTTTATATACGAGGGCAACGGCGCAGCTTTCAAATCCGGCTCACCCAACCTACGCCAGGCCCTTCTGTCCTTACACTTAATTCGTGCCCCCAATAAATAAATAAATAAATAAATAGCAATCGGTTGAAGTTTGTAGGTCTGAATTTGGCAGCTTTGTGATTTACGGCTTGTTCTGAAACTCATGTTAGCGTTAAAATCAACAAAAATCTTTTTCCTCCCAGGAGCCTAGTGCACCATACAGTCCTCTCTCCTGTATACAGTTTCCTCAGGTTATCTCCACCTGACTTACACTTGGGGTGTGTGGTGTTTGCGCTATAATACTACTAACACTACAACAGTATTAATCATGTAAAGTCATGAAGTAAAGAACAGTTTAATGAGAACGTTAGTGATTTCCACCTGAGAGACAAGTGTCCTGTCTAACGTGTGTATCTATGTGTGTGTGTGTGTGTGTGTGTGTGTGTGTGTGTGTTGTTTTCTTTCTGAGTCATGCTGTGATATTAAATGGATAAAGAGTGTGTACCTTTCTGATGGGATAACCACTGTCACTATGGCGTCGTACAGAGTCTGTTCGTGACGTCAAACCACGTGATGAAGATACAAACAATAGCGTAAGTTTGATTTTGTTCAAGAATAACTTTTCAAAATAATAATAATAATAATAATAAACCATTACACATCACTGCAACACATATGTGAAGTAGAACTAATGACACTCACCCAAAGACAAAAGCACTGGACCAAATAATTCCAGGCAAAAATCTATTACCTTCATTACTATTACCTTCATTACTATTACCTTCATTACTATTACCTTCATTACTATTACCTTCATTACTATTACCTTCTATAAACCTTCAAGCTTAAATTGATCTCTTAAAGGATGTTTGGGGGGAAAGACTTCCTGCTGAAGCCAATCTCCCTGATTTCAGCCTTAGGATGTATGGATACATTCACAAACATCATTCATAAGAGCTTCTTCGTAGTGTCTTGATTAATGATTGTTACATTTTTGATCAAAACTGCATCCTAGCAACACTGAGCTTCTACAACACAAGTCACTAAAACACGGCCCTGAACAGGGAGCAGCTCCCCTCCTGTCTTTCTTTACCTTGTAGAAGTCGTCAGACGTACGTCCGCGAGATTTGGAGAAGTCGTTGCGGAAGCGGTCTCGGGGCTGGGCGTTGAAGGGTAGGCCTGAAGGAGGGGGCGGGGCCACGGGTTTCAGCACTCCTACCGGAGTGTACAGGGGCTGAGGTGGGATTCTCACGGCCTTCCCCCAACCCAGCTTCATCTCGAAACCCATCACCGTTTTACCTGCAGGGGAAAGTCGGGTCAGGGGGACGCGCTGGGACCTTCTCATCAGGACTGTTTGGGTCATTTATTTATTTATTTCTATCATAATGATAAAGTAAACAGCAAAAAGCTTCACCCAGCAGCCAAACTTCCAAACCTAACAAATCCGGGACCGATCCGGGACACCTGCAAGGTCGAGCTAACGATCCACGTTCTAGATATCAAGACACGCCCACTCAGAGCTCCCCACGTTCCCGTGCACAAGAGTAAAGACGCACAGCAAGGCTGACTGGCGACACGTTTATCAAGCGTCTCCACCCACCGTCTAAAGCGGCCAGCGCCCGTTCTGCGTCCTTCCGCGTCATGAAGGCCACAAAGCCGCGGTTGGTCACGCGGGTCCTCTCTTCTTCTGTCCGAGGCCACATGATCTTCACGCTGGCTAACGGGCCGTACTTTCCAAACTCCTTACACAGCATCTCCTCCGTCATCTAAAACAACAACCCCCCCAGGCGGTTACTATGGTAACAGCGTACATGCTGAGTGACTGTCCGGGCGACCCGTAACCGCGTGCCTACCTTGGGATTGATGCAGCCGATATAAAGGTTAGTCGTGGTGGGCACGGTGGGATCGTCATCGAATACTGCGGACAAAACACACCATGAAAACAGAAGCAAACAAAAGCTGGTACAGTAATAAAAGGATATATGTGTTATAACAGTGTTATTAAGCATCGTATACAATTTCCCAAAATACTGTTATTGTGGATCTAAAAAACTGAGGCTGGATCGTGGTCTTATCGTGTGCGAGGTCTCACTTGACCGCCGTGTCAGTGGTAGGTCCAGATCCGCGGCGGATCCTCCTGGGTCATTCTTCTTCCTTTTGTAGCGCTCCTCTCTCTCCTCCTGTATCCTGCAGAAGAAAGGGAGGAGCTCGCGATAACGACATCACAACATGCAGGAATGATGTCACCACATGAGCCGGTGAAATACGTCAAGGTCATTCCAAAATAAACACACGTCTTTTTAAAAAGCCGTGTCCGCGGAGTTCGAATCCAGGGTGACGCCACAGCCACCCGTCACCAGGACTCCACGGGGGCTAATTGGCCGAGTTCTCACGGGAGGGAGGGACGGCATACGTTCACTTCCCTGTCACTCACAGCGATCACCATCCAATCATGGGTGTCTGTGGGCTCATTCGTATGAGGGGCGGACAGCACTTTCACTCCGAGTGTGAGAGACCGCCCCTAAATACGCATGCGCTGCGGTTTGTAAAGAGGCGGGTGGCAGCCCTGCATGCCACGGAGGGGGAATGTGCCTGATTACGGCCCGTCATGGTTAAATACTTATATATGAGGAGTTGTTTGAATTTTTTACGTACCACAAGCTTAAGAAAATGCTTTTGTTAGTTTGTTTTAGGTTCCCGAAGATCTACCCCCTTTACTCTGTTTCCCAAATTCCACGATCGTCTCTCTTCAGCCCGGACGCTACACCGTTCGATCATTCCGACACATCAGGACCGTGTGTGTGTGTGTTTCCTATACGAACGCATCACTCACTGTTTCAGCTCCTCTTTAAACAGTTCCAGGTTACTCTTCTTCTTCTTCTCTTCTGTTTTCTTTTTCGCCACCTGGGACGCAAAAAATTCACACAGATCATTTCCCCACACCAGCGTTCTGAACGTTACTCCTCGACACCGCGGCAATTTCACAAAACCTACGATTATCGTTGTTTGCCATTAAATAACAACCTAACACGCTTTATTATATTTCTACGCAGCGTTACGGGTTATCTGTGAGGTTTCTGTCCCGCTGACACTGGAGACTCCTTACATCGATCCTAAACTAACATCTCCATACAGACTTTACTTTAAACGTGTAGTGTTGAGTGTGTCCCACGTTGTGTAATTCATTAATTTTAACCAATCAGGGTCGAGAATTTAATAATGCCACGGTATCATCTAAAAAAAAAAAAAAAAAACTCACGTCAGATCAAGAACAAATTTTAAATTGGTGTTTACAATCAGAAAATAACATTTTTATTCCTCAAGACTTCTGAAGTGAATAAATCCTTTTTTAATTATTATTGCCATGTAATTACAATGATGTAGCACAGGTGCATTCCTGGCTCTACACACCGGCATCTGATTGGCTGGAGCTCACCTTCCTGCACTGTTTGTGCTCATTTGCATAACTGTTAGACCTGCACGCTGATTTACATTCTCCAGAAACAGCTCAAGATGCAAAACCCTGGGATGTCGCTGCAGACCTCAGGGCCTGGCGGATACTCACCGATTTTTTAGACTCTGAGTACGACGGCGACACATTCTGGGACACAGGCGTGAATTTCGAGGAGGGTCTGTAGAGTTTATTCTTCTTCACCTCCGCTGCCTCCTCATCTGGAAAGGAAAGAACAAAGAGGGTGATAAACAACAAGCAGTGTGGGAAACCCTGTGGGTGGGATGGCCTCTGTGACGTCACATACGGAGTGTTTAGTTCAGGCAACACACTGGCACGACATTGCGATAAAAGGACATTTATTAAAAAATCTGTTAATACTGCACCAACAGTTTGTACTTTTATATAAACAGGAAACGAGATGCAGGATCCCACCTTTAGTGGCGTTAACAATCCCGCCTCGCACAAACGTCTTCACTCCACTCTTCTCGCTGCCGTCAAAGGATGCCAGGAACTCCTCGAACACTTCAGCTGCCTTCTCTTCTTCCTGCACCAACAAAACAAAATCCGATTGAACCAGCAGGAAAAACGTGTGGTGGTGAGGAGTGAGCTGCACCTTCCCTTCCTCCACCTTCATGACTGAAGTGCCCCTGAGCAGGGCACCGAACCCCAAACTGCTCTCTGGGTGCTGCAGTGTGTGGCAGCCCACTGCTCCAAGTGTGTGTGTGTGTGTGCTCACTTTGGATGGGTTAAATGCAGAGGTAATAATTTACCTTGTGAAATTAATACAGTATATCAAAAGCAAAATAAATAAATACTGACCTTTTTCTTAATCTCCTCCTGCTCTTTTTTTGTCAGGACCCTCTTCACTCCTGTGGACTTGCTTTTTTTGTCTGCCATAATGACTGGAACCGAAACAGATGACGACCCTAGGTGATACTTGTATTTCAATTACATCAGTATCTTGTACTTACACATGAATCCACTTTGCACTGCACTGATATAAGTTTGTACACCGTCAACATAAAGCTTACTGTTTAGATCAACAAGGCGAGGAGTGTTTGAATTCACAGACACTCCTTTATTGAAGCTTCAAACTGCACTATAACGGTGTTATGAGTTCAAGCAAAGCCACCGCAAAAAAAGTTTATCGTATTAAATTTATAGTTAGATGTACAATCAATATTTGTAGAAGGTCAGACAGCATGCTGGCTCAGTGATTAGCATTGTCATCTCACAGCGAGAATGTTTAAGGCTTGAATCACTGTCTTTTCAGTGAGGAGTTCATGTACTCCCACAAATGTCTAAAGACATCGACGTTTGGTAAACTGGCAACTGTAGCTTACATAGGTATGATACTAAATAGGAATGTTTGGTTGTGTCGGTGGTAATTTTGCAAGAGACCAACCGGCTCGAGCTCCCCGCTGCGTCCCTGGCGGCTAAGCAGTCTGATTAATACGAAAATGGATTGTGGAAGGTCATTGAACATTCCAAGGGAGTTGCTGCTATCACCCCAACACCCAGGTGTGCACTTCTCTGTCCTGGTGAGTAACGTTCTGTTACAAAACACTAGCAGCGGAGACTCCTTACATAAATGCAAGTATATAAATAAATAAATAAATAAATAATCAATGTCTCATCAAGAACCATCTCCAGATCTATGACTATAACTTTAGTTGTTTTTTTATATTTGTATTTGTTCAATAACACATTTCACTTAAAAATCAGTAACAATAATGCTTTAGATCCAAGCATGTTAAAATAAACCTGTGATTTGGAGTTGCTAATGAATAAGCGATCAGAAATTTATAAATTAGCAGGCTGTGCAGGAATAACAAAAAACACGGCGCAATAAGGGTGCACGTGTGAAATGTAAACGTAGGACAGTTTATCATGAACTCTTCATCTATTAGCTACCTAGCAAGCTAGCCAGCTAACTAACTAGCACCAAACTACCGTAAATACCGAGCAAAACATTCCAAAGTCGCCCGAATAAATTAAAATGGAGCTACACTTAGTCTCATTTATTTTATAATACATGCACTGTACGCGCACGACTAATAAACAGACTTTGGAAATGAATTCAGCTAGCTAGCAAGCTAACAAACCTAGCGAGTTAGCTAGCAACCTAATTCGCACGAGCTCACGTCTGATTGATGCTTCGGAAAAACGCACGAGAGCAAATATTATGAACGTTTAAATATATATTTCTAAACACAGGCGTGTTTTGTACTGTTAGGAGATAGAACCTGTATAAACAACTTACATAAAAGGTTTCCATCAACCACATAAAATACACCGTTGATGCTTTATTTTCAATCCGCCATTTTGAATCGTCCAGAAAAGGAAATCGCGGAAAGATGACGTCACATTGAGGAACCAATCACAGAAAAACTATCGTGGATTTATTTTTTTACTTTGTAAGATAATTGCTATTTTTGCTTTTTAAACATATACACGTGTATATGTTTCATGGTAAATTTTGTTTAAAAATATATCAATAAAAAAAACAAACAAATAAAAAAACTCGCTGACGCCGTCGCCGGAAGTAGAAAAAAATCTTCTACGAGACGGAATTAGCACCCGAGTTAGCGCTAGTCATGAGTAAACAAGTTTAAACCAGCTGATAAATTGTGTATACAGGAAGTAAAATGGCTCAAGAGAAGAAAGTCGGGCTGCTTAAAAGGACGTCGTCGTCGAAAAAGCCCCTGAAGGAGAAAGTGGTGTTGATGTACGACGAAATATTCACGAAAGTCGACCCATCCAAGGCGAACCCTCGCTTCTGGGACGAGCTGTTCCTGATGAAGGTGAACCTGGAGTATCTGGAGAACAAGCTCGAGGCTCTGGACGGGGATGAAGTGATGCTGATCAAGGATAACATCAACAGTTTGTTCCACCACTGCGTCCAGGCTCTGGAAGAAGACCACCAGATCAAGGTGGTCAACGCGCTGCAGACTCTGTGTGCTCTCTTCAGAGGCGTGCATCACAAAAACAAGTCAGCTACTGGCTTCGATATCATCAACATGCTGGTGGGGTTCGACAAAGCTGAGCTCAGGATGAAGGATCTCATGGAGAGCCTGGACAGTTTGCTCTGCGGAGACGGTTCGGAGAGCCTGAAGAGCCTGTGCCTGAAGTTGCTGCTCTGTCTGGTGACGGTGACCGACAACATCAGTCAGAATACCATCCTGGAGTACGTCATGATCAATAGCATATTCGAAGCCATTTTACAGATCTTGTCTGACGCTTCGAGCAGAGCGCAGCACGGCTATGACGCCGTGGTTCTCTTGGCGCTCTTGGTGAACTACAGGAAGTACGAGTCGGTGAATCCCTACATCGTGAAGTTGTCCATCGTGGATGATGAACCGACTCTGGCCGGCATGGGGATGGTTATCCAGCAGGCTCTGACAGAATACAACAGGCAGTACAAAGATAAAGAAGAGGACAACCACGGAGGGTTTTTTTCGACACTCACCAACATGGTAGGCAGTATGTTCATCGCTGACGCGGACGAGAAGCTGTCGGTGCAGACCAACGAAGCCATCCTGCTCGCGCTCTACGAGGCGGTTCATCTGAACCGGAACTTCATTACGGTCCTCGCGCAAAGTCATCCAGAGATCGACATTGCAGCAACGTCAGTCACGCCCACCCCGACGACACCGACGACGCCGCTTGGTACCACCCCTCCTTCTTTAGACGTCATGCACAGCCCAGAGCTGCCGCTAGACCCCAACCTTCAAACGAGCAACCTGCTCATCACGTTTCTCAAATATTCCTCCATCGTCATGCAAGACACCAAAGACGAACACCGACTCAACAGCGCCCGACTGTGCCTCATCATCCTCACGTGTATAGCCGAGGACCAGTATGCCGACGCCTTCCTCCACGACGACAACATGAACTTCCGCGTGAACCTGCACCGAATGCCTATGAGGCACAGAAAGAAAGCGGCGGACAAGAGCATCCCGTCCCGACCTCTGGCGTGCGCCGTCTTGGACCTGATGGTCGAGTTCGTCATCACCCACATGATGAAGGACTTTCCCATGGATCTCTATATGCGTTGCGTTCAGATCATTCACAAGCTCATCTGCTATCAGAAGAAATGCAGGATTCGGCTGCACTACACCTGGAGAGAACTTTGGTCGGCCCTCATTAACCTGCTCAAGTTCCTGCTGTCCAACGAAACCACCTTGTTGTCCAAACACAACATCTTCCACTTGGCCTTACAAGTTGTCCATCTCTTCAACATGTTCATCACGTACGGAGACACCTTCCTGCCGACGCCCAGCAGCTACGATGAGCTGTATTACGAGATCATACGCATGCACCAGGTGTTCGATAACCTTTACTGCATGGTCCTCAGGGTCTCCACCAACGTCGGCCAGTGGAAGGAGCCGGCGAGTAAAGTCACCCACGCTCTGGTTAATGTCCGGGCCATCGTCAACCATTTCAACCCGAAGATCGAATCCTACGCCGCCGTGAACCACATCTCCCAGCTTTCTGAAGACCAGGTGCTGGAAGTCGTCCGCTCCAACTACGACACGCTGACTCTGAAGCTGCAGGATGGCTTGGACCAGTTTGAGCGCTATTCCGAGCAGCCCAAAGAAACGGCCTTCTTCAAGGAGTTGGTGCGCTCCATCAGTCTGAACGTGAGGAAGAACGTTTCGCTTAACACGCTGAGTCAGGATGTTCTCCTGAAGGAGTTCTCTTCTATATCTTGAGATCTTTACGCAGTGTAATCGTAATTGAGGGTTTTTCCTCCGGGAAAGCAGGACTTGCTTAACAACCAGTGCTGAAAGTGTTTGAAATATTTTGATAATTATTTTAGTTTTCTTCTTCAGTATAAGGGTTGGGGATCTGTGGTTCTGTGGCCTTCTGTTTTTCCAACAATGTATTCGAATCCAATTAAATCAGTGTAATGTGAGATACCTATGCTTCTTCCTGCTGTGATTTCTTCTTGAATTTATGTCCAGTGTATTCATATATAAAGTCAACTTAATAAGTCTGTGGCCCACCTCACAGCTAGACAGTCCTGGGTTTGAGTCCCCGGCTTGTTCCAGATTGCCCCTAGGTGTGTGTATCGGCCCTGCAGTGGCCTGGCGAGCTGTTCAGGGTGTATCCTGCTCCAGCCTCCCTGCAACTCGGCATATGAATGAGAATTTCCTCTAATATTCTTGAAGATTCTTCAGTTCAGAATGTCAGTGTTGCTTAGGTATTATGTGAAAAAGATCTAAGGTTTGATTACTCCAAGCATAGTAATACAGATATGTGTTTGTATATGTTAGCCACACCCACCACTACACCTTCACCTACTATCTTATTTGATTCCTTCTCTGGACAAGATAGAGGACCCCATCGTTCTTGTGTGCTTCCGAGGCCTCCCCAGTGAGCCACCACAGATTTTCATGATTCTGAAGTGAGGAAGAATTTTCTTAAGGATATCGCAGTTCTGTTACGGTTAAAAAAAATACAGGTTTCAAATAAAATGGACTTGAAACTTGCTTGTAGGTGCAACACATCTTTGACCGGTTGTCCAGGTATGGAGACACATTCTTCTCCCCTCGGAGCGGTTGATCTGAATGAAAGGACTTTATTTCTATATGCAGAGCGAATCCAAATTGACACACAATTCAACCCAGATTCAGTTTTTCAGTGAATTCCGCTCTACACCCTGAAATGGCCTTCCTGTAGCCTGTAACCATAGCAACAAAACCATCAATCAGGAAACTGATGTTCAGGTGCAGTTCTACTATATAGGTTTAGTTTCATGGAGAATTTTTTGGTTTTAATATTATTATAATTATTATAATTTTTTTTTCTTTTCTGATGACATTCAATATAAATCATGATTTCTGTGTCCTGCTGAACGTCTTAATTTTATCTGTATATTATAAATGTTAACTGACTTGATTTAACCTATGGAGTG
>JBCNYG010000005.1:26539243-26551669 GCA_039654305.1 Porochilus rendahli | reverse complement strand
TGTGTGTGTGTGTGTGTGTGTGTGTGTGTGTGTGTGTGTGTGTGTGTGTGTGTGTGTGTGTGTGTGTGTTTCCTACACAGATGAGTTTAAACTCATTTGTCCCAGTTGTACAGAGAAGTATAATCCCTCTGCTGTCACTCTGTCGTGTCGTCTGTCTCCTGAAATCAGTGCTGTTACCATGGAGATCCGGTGGTTTAAGGAGACAGACTGTGTTTGTGTCTATAAGAACAGACAGGTGACAGAGGGGAGAGGTTACGAGGGCAGAGTGAGTCTGTTCACTCAGGCGCTGGAGAGAGGAAACGTCTCCCTAAAGCTGAGAGAGTGTACAGGGTCAGATTTAGGAGATTATCTGTGTCAGGTCAATGATGGAGACAGAACAGAGGAGATTACAGTACGGAAGGGTAAGTGTTCCTGAACTCCACACTGCATAAACTCATCATCTGTGCTTCTCATCTCAGTACATGAAAAACACACTCAGTATTCAGTATGAGGTTCAGTATTCAGGGTGTTCATGTGTCACTTGAATAAACACAGTAATGACTAAGTGTAGGGTTGGGTGACCCTACCAGGGGCATATTGACCATAAGCACACGCACCCCTCAATCACAATATGGTGGTGATTCAAGGAGTACACTGAGCACAGTTTCTTTAAATTAAGGTACAGAAAATTTGTAGTGTCAAGCGATTAAATCTGGGAAAGTTGTAAAATTATCAAGTTATCAAGTCTGGGTAAGTTCGAAGAAAAAAAAATATCCTGAAATGTAGTGTTAGAGTACTTTACATCTTCTTGTTTTCCTAATAGGTAACATGAGCACTTCAAAATATATTTTATCTATAAAATATTACTGTATTAAATGTTTACGTTTACATTTTAGGTGCTGACTTTGTGGATCGACACTTCCGTGACCTCATTGACAGAGTTTGTTCAGTAAATCGTATTGCACGTCATCTAAAAGGCAAGAATATGATTAATGATGAAATATACCGTGAAATTTGTGACCAATCAACAAGCCAAGATAAAATGAGGAAGCTATACAAAGCTCCCAAATCAGGAGGAAAAATGGTGAAAGCCGAATTCTACAAAATTCTCAAAGAGACAGAGCCTTTCCTTGTGGACTTCACTCACAACAACAACAATAAACAAACAGTAATCATTAGAAACATGTGTCGCTAACTTTACAGTGCTTTGGATGGTAATTACCTTCAATTAGGTAATGAGGGAGGGGGGAGAGGAGCGCGATTGCCGCTACTGGAACCCCGAGGCATCATCAATCGATCATCGCACAGTTCACCCAACTATCGACACTCTGGCTGAACAATCCTCACACCGATAATTGTAATAAAATAAAATAAATGACATCGACCACATACTCCCCCTCAAAATAGATGTTGTCCCCAACATTTGACCCATAGTGCAAATAAGGAGTGAAACTACATACCACCAATAATCATATAGTGCAACATCACATCCTATTACTGTTCCTGTACGTTGCCTTATGCTCTATAAGTGCAGCTTTACAAACCGGAACTCTTTTCATACATTTCTTCATGTGGGTTAATACCCCATGGTCCTTCTCTAGTCACTTTTAGTCTGTTTGGCCTACAGCGTCCATTTACTTACAAACACAGGTAACACAGTCCATTGCTGGCTTGTAGCATAGTTGTATCAGTGCATCATGTCCAAAGCACCTACACTTTCCCTTAATAAAGATCCATGAGTAATATGTAATGCAAGGTACTTTAGGTGTGCATGTTAAGCTGTAATCACAGTCCATAAATGTATCTGGTGTTCAACAGTCCCTTTGAATGTGGATTCTGTGTTGAACAGTCCCTTTGCTGTGTCCTGAGTATAATGTATGTGCATTTACTCAGTTCAGTCATGTGTGGTGTGTGTGATCTACCACCCACGTCCATAGGGTTGCTGGTAGTAAAATGGCTGAATAGCGTGTGTACATGGCACCTTCAAGTGTTTGTGATGTGGTAGTGTCCTCATGTTGTAGCAAACCGGTGAGCCGAGTCGATCATATGCGAAGACCTTAGGTCGCCTGTGCTGTCGTCTGTGTCGCTGATACTCCTGCTCACTGGCCCTGCTGTACTCGCTTGCGGTAAGTGAAGGGACAGTCTCCTCTGCCGGTTGGTCCTCAATATGACTGTCCTCTTGCTCAGCTAAGTGCACAAGTTAGTTTATCACTCTTGTTCACTCTCTAGCTCATGTGACGTGTTTTTCTCCAACTCTGTGTTCAGGAGGTTCATCAGTACTCACAGGATTCAATGTCTGAGCTTGGCACGGCTGCAGATGTTGCTGGAGCGGCACTGAATAATATTTATCATCATCGTCCACTTCGTCGTCAGCCTGCTCCACTTCTTCAGTTGTCTCCACAGTTCTTTTCTTTGCTCGTGGGCGTACTTGTGTTTCAAGTGGCAGGTGGTCACACGGTAGGAGAAGACTGCGATGCAATATTCTCTATCTTCCTTTTCGTTTCTCAGGCCGGAGTTCATAAACAGGGATGTCTTGACTGACTTGGCGGACAACTGTGTGGACCACATCCTCCCAGCGGTTTCTCAGCTTGCCCGGACCACCACGAGGTGTCATGTTCCTGATCAAAACTCGATCACCCGAATGTAAAACTGAGCTTTTCACTTTACTGTCATAATGACTTTTGCTTCTTGTGGCCGCTTTGTGAGCAGTTTCCTGCTCTCGTGATTGTGCCTTGTGATCTCGTGTGCCTCTTCCATACCCTGTTTCCACTTCTTCATGAAACACACACTAAGTATTCAAAAAACTCAGTTTTTCACTACACACACCAACACAAGGGCTTATTTAATTTAATTTATTTATCTACTGATGAGAGAACGGCTCAATATCACTTTAATAAACACAATCAACTTCAAAAGTAAAGGATCAGATTGGAGTGGAGTAAAACGTAGATGATGGACAGATGAGAGAAACACTAAGCTGTAGCAGAGTGATGAAAAGAGGAAAGTGTGAAGTAACCCAGTTAGCTGCACTGGAGGGACAGCAGTGAAAACACAGTGACAGTGGGGCTCGAACACCTGACCTTTAGATCAGTAAATCAGCACCCTACCGCCAGGCCACCAATGCCACCAGTATAAGTTTTATTTTTATTATATTATAAATAATTATATATTATGTACTAATATAATTTTTCCAATAAACCTTCAGTTCCTCAGCTTGACCTGGAGTTTCACTCAAACTCAGTTCTTTGGCCATTTGTATTCTACCTATAATATTCTGAACATTAAGGAGGTCAGACATGCCTTCATCCTCTAGGTCGGCCAATTCTTCTCGTTCGAGATACTTTGACATGTGAGACTAGTTGGCCACGTGTCTTACCAGTTACACGTTCTTACCCGGGTCCCGAGATCTGAAGTCCATTACATACTTTAATCGGTTGCTCTACAGTCAGTCCATACAGTGTTCCTTTGATTTCCAGTTGCAGCTTCTCTAATTCAGATTCCATCTTATCAGGGGAGTCAGCATAAGCAGTAATATGAGGATGTATCTGACCTACTTGGATTTCGCTGCTCCTTAGTGGTCACTCTGCTCACTTCAGGACACAAGACACCAATATTTGTCGGAAGATCACATCCGCTGCTTTTCTGGGTTCCTTTCTGATGTCTGGGTTGTTTTAGAGGGATGAGCGACAGGAGGATTTCTCTTGCTGATTAGAGACGGCCTTCAGGTCTAACATCCCAGCGGTGCCTCCAGATGTCGTACCCTTCAATTCGGGAGAACAGCGAGGGGAAAGTACGAAAAAACCGCCACACGCAGCTCTCATTTCCACTCACTGGTATTGAATAATAATTCACAGTGCAACAGAAATAACATTTTGCTTGTTTCTAAACAATGTAAATTATACTCATATTAGACAAATGTAAAAACGCCGCAACGGCAGTCAAAACTATGGCAACAGCGGCAGTTAGCTTAGCCTCACACAGTGACGGAGTTAGCTTAACTCGTTTGTGGCATAAAAGTATCAAATTCAAGTAACTTCCCTCACAACAACAAAAATAATTAAACAGTAATCATTAGAAACATGTGTCACTAACTTTACAGTGCTTTGGACGGTAATTACCTTCAATTAGGGAGAATAGCGAGGGGAAAGTATAAAAAAAAAACCGCCACACGCAGCTCTCATTCCCGCTCGTATTGCAGGAGGGAGGGAGGGGCGAGGGGGGCGCGCGCGATTCCCGCTACTGGAACCCCGAGGCATCACCATTCGATCATCGCACAGTTCACCCAACTATCGACACTCTGGCTGAACAATCCTCACACCAATAATTGTAATAAAATAAAATAACTGACATCGACCACATTATCATTTTTCTCAGGGAATACTGGTATTACATTCTAGACTCGTGTATAATTATAAAGTCTTCCATACAAAAATCTAAACTTAGACATTGCTAGTTGCGATTCCTTTGAGAAAGGACTAGCCTTAGTTTATGCCTTATTTCCAGTAATTTGATATTTTTGTTTGGGTTGTGTGAGGCAAATCATGCCAAATGCTTGTTATCACTTCATGTTTACATGTGTAAATGTGTCTCAACTTTTAAACGTGGTCTGTTTTATTGCATCAGGCATGTTTTGGTTGTTTTTTATTTACTGATTTTCATGGCTGTAGAATACTGTAGAATACTGTCAGTGTCAGTTGATGATGTTTGTTATTGAACGTAGAGTTAGTAACGATCTGGAAAAACTTGTCGCTGTACCGTTAGCAGGTTGAAAAAGATTTGTGAAAAAGTGCATTCTCATTCTGCTTTCACAGCATCAGGCATGCTAGTATACTCCATGTTACACGTGAAACATGTGAAATAAATGTATTTCACATGTTTACATTTTTTGCTCTGTACACAGAGGCAGCTGTTCACAACATTAAAAATGACCAGGATGTGAATATGTGAAGTGATGTATATGAACTGAGTTATTTTTTTAAAAATGGGGGTGATCTTTTATTACATGTTTTAAAACTGTTAAACAAGTCTTCTTTATATACTGTGATATGTTGTTTGGTTTCTCTTAATATACTTAAAAATTTATATATATTATTGTCAAAGTGTGACTGTCTTCCTTTGATTGAAAACCGGTTAAGGTGATGAGTTACTGATCCAAAGGTGAGCGGTTCAATCCCCACCGTCACCACTGTTGGGCCCTTGAGCAAGGCCCTTGACCCTCAGTGGCTCAGTTGTATAAAAAGATAATTGTACATCGCTCTGGATAACAGTGTCTGCCAAATGCTGCACATGCAATAAAAAAAAACCCTGAATGAATTAGCGAGTGTACGTAACGTCTTTCATAAAAATAAAAAACTAAAATTTTTTACAAAAGTGTGACTGTCTTAATTTCAAATTAACACACACACACACACACACACACACACACACACACACACACACACACACTTCCTTTGGTAAGCTAATAGGCTAAAATACCCGCCGCCTTTTCAATTTGACAGAAGATCATCCTGAAGGTATGTTTGTTCTACAAACCGGAATTACAGAAAGTAAAGCTTGCGACTGGCAGGATATATCTCGTTGAAGAAATAGTGGAGCTTCTCATTACAGCAAAGGAGGAGCACATCTGGAATGGAGCAAGGTAAAGAACACACATGGGTGCGAAGATTGAGTGTCCATTAATATTTGGCCATTAATTGAAAAGTTAATATGATGTTAAGCCTATTAATAAACATGAGCACGAGCCTCTGTTTACCTGCAAATCGGCTTCATACATTCCTCAAAAATATTTAAGTTACTGTCTAAACCTGAACATGTGCTGTTCTCTTCCATGATTCATGAAAATGCCATCCGTCATAATCAACCTTCATTTTACTCATCGAGTAAACAGAAAACTCGTGGAACTCATCTCGATTAAACATTTCAACAATATTTTAAACTAGAGGAGCTCTGATTGATGGCAAGGTTCCTCCACCAGGCAAGTGATTATAACGAAATGTCACCCCCTAGTGGCCATTAGATGAATATTTTACACCATGTACAAGAGGGGAAGATTTTCTGGATTTTATTTTTATGAATTAATTTATCATTTCTATTACTATCATTCAGTCATTAATTTTCTAAGCCACTTAATCTCATGGCTGGCACCTCTTTCAGGCGACTTTTGGTGAGGCAGGGTTACCCTGGACAGCTCGCCAGGCCATCGCATGGCAGAAACACGCTGATGGCAATGCAGTCTACTCTTTACGAAAGTCGCAATGGTTCTTTTACATGCCTCTCACCATAGACAGTGAGAGACGTGGCTGGCCATTGATAACCCAGTTAGCTGCACTGGAGGGACAGCAGAGAAAACACAGTGACAGTGGGGCTTGAACGCCTGACCTTCAGATAAGTAATCCAGCACCATACCACCAGGCCACCAATGCCACCACTATAATTTAAATTTTTATTATTATTATTATTTTATCATAAATTATTATATATATTATATAATAATATACTGTATTTTCTATTTATTTTGGTGGATTTCTGGATTTTTTTTTGATTGACCAAATTTATTATTAGTATTATATATATTTCAAATAAACCTTCAGACTAGATCCTCATGTAGATTGTAGGTTTGTATTAAAGAAGATAATTCTGATGAATGTAAATGTATTATTATTTTGTCCACAAAAGGGCAGCACCTGCACATATAGAGCAAAATAACTGCCATGGAGGAAGAGTTAAAGACAGATTCACTTCAGCAAGAGACTCATTCTGTAAAGAATAAAAATAAAAAAAAGAAATTGTATATAAAGTGAATGAGTGCATACGATTTTAAAATTAAAAAGTGGTTTTATGGGGTCGAATTCAAATAAAATTTTTAGAACATGGATTATAAAGTTATAAATGAGATTCCCGAGCCCAGAGACTGTGAACTAAAAATCACTAAAAATGATTTCATGAATCCTGGAAAAAGTATTATTATTATTATTATTATTATTATTATTATTATTAATATTATTATTATTTTTATTATGGATTAATGACACATGATTATGACTCATAATGCTGAATTCAGAAGGCGGGGCGAAAGGGCGGGGCTATCATCACTAATCCTGACTTGTAGATGTTTCCTGAAGAAAAGAATGTAGTTCTATTCCTGCCTCTGTGTTGTATCATTTATCTTCAGGAGGATTCCTGTTCTGATATAAACATTATCCACGATACACTTTTATTTTTACTGAAGCTGTATGAAATGTTTTAAGTGGAAATATATAATCATTGTAATAAATCGCTCCACCAGCAGAGGGCAACAAAAGACTGTTTTTCTTTCAACTAAACCTCATGTTTACTCTCACCTGCTGAACCACTTCATTTAATTTTCTTATCTGATAGAAGTCTGTGCGAATGTTGATGGTTCACATCCTCTACAGGCAGCATAATGGAGCAGCATGTAGTCTTTTACATACACACACACACACAATTTTTTTGTAGAGGAAACCACAGTGCAAATATTTTATTTTAACAAACTCAACAAATGTCTCAATTCTAGGAAATGTATTCTTATTTTTTCTGCCTAAAATAAAAAAATAATCCTGCCAAGCATTTTATTTGTTAAAATGAAGAAACTTCATCATCTGGATCCTGACGCTGTGCTTGTTGCTAGGTAACGACCCCAGGTGCACAATCAGTGTAAACGCGCCTCACCTGTCCATCCTGTGCACCGACATTCATTTATATCATTGATACAGAATCTCGGATTAGAGTAATGGAGACAAACATCCTGAAGGAAAGAGAAGAGAAAAGGATGAAAAAGGAGATGAAAATGAAGAAACGACAGAAAGGGAGGTGTGAGACTTTGAGGAAGCATGACGAAGGGATCCAGAAGCAAGAAGAGCGCATCAGATAACTTGACCAAATTACT
Organism: Porochilus rendahli; assembly: GCA_039654305.1. NCBI lineage: Eukaryota > Metazoa > Chordata > Actinopteri > Siluriformes > Plotosidae > Porochilus > Porochilus rendahli. The sequence goes on along the minus strand of JBCNYG010000005.1, from coordinate 26,543,784 downwards.
GAACTGAGAGCTGAAAGAAAAAAGGAATGAAGAGAAAAATAGAGAATTTGAAAGTAAACTAAAACAGGAGGTGGAGAGAAGGACAGGAATGGATAAAACATGAAAACAATGAATAGAAGAGAAATAGAAGGAGAGAAGAGAGATGGAGGTGAGGCACCAGGAGGAGATCAGGGAGGTGTATGAAGGTGAGGTCAGGATGGAGAATAAGAGGGACATCATGTTTTAATGTTTGGTACTGAATAAAATAGTGGTTTATAAGATTTGCAAATAACCTAATTCTTCTTTTATTATTATTTTAGGCAGTGTACTGAATGTTTTGGAACTGGGGTTGTATATCATGGCATTTTACTGATACACTGCTCTACTAAAAAAAAGTTGCACACTTTTCTTTATAGCATGTAATCATCATGTCATTATTTCAACAAACTTACGCAATGTAACATTTATTTCCATCCAGTGACGGGTTCATTTCAAATCAACGTCTTGAATTGATGAGGGAAAAACTGAACCCCTCCACTAAGTCTTCTCCAGCACATCCTGAAAACTTTCAACTGGGTTAAGGTCAGGACTCTGGGGTGCCGATACATATGTGAAAATGATTCCTCATGCTCCCTAAATGATTGGCTCATTCAGTACATTCAGGTCGTTAGCTGACTTCATTTCATTGCCACATTAATGTTGCTGAGCCTGAAAGTCATTTTAATACAAGTCTGGGTTAATATATTTTACTTAACATCTTCAAATAATGACAACTTCAACTCTTGGTCGAGTAAACGCTGGATAGTTTGTCAGTCCATCGTAGGGCCGACACAAATACAACCATTCAGACTCACACTCACATCTAGTTACAGTTTGGAACTGCCAGTTAGCCTCATGTTCATTGAAGAATATAGAAACTCCACAAAGAAACACCTTCGCCGAGTCCGGAACTAAAACACACATCAGGAGCACCTCACAAGATTCAGTCAGTCAGAAGAAAAGCAAAAGAGACAGAAAAAACTACAGAAAGATCTGGAAACAGAGGGTTGGAGTCATCAGAGAGGGAAATTAACAGACACTGGAATCCACTACATCGCTCTTCATTAGAGATCCCTCCAGAAGGTTCCATTACTGAAGAAAAGGCATGTTGGTGCATGTTGGAAGTTTGGTATAGAATTTTTAGTAATGTGTGTAGACTCCTTGGAGAATTTCCAAATTTTAGACCAAAGAAACCCAGTAGGAGCTACGATCTACAGGAAGCTTGAAGAAAATAGGGATAAATACCAAGGTTAAAAATAGAAACGTATCAGGTGATTTTGTAAACCTTTAAAATATAACAATGATTTGACAATCTGTAGCTCAAAATTCACATTTCAAAAAATGTTTAAAAGTCATGCAGTTAAAAATATATATAACTCATGGCTGATATTATCATAAATCTTCTTTTTCTTCTTCTTCTTCTTCTTATTATTATTATTATAATTATTATTATTATTATAAGATCTTGTGGAGCATGTTTTGAGAGCACTTGTAAGTGGAATGGACTATAAATATTCAGGTCACTTGAGGATTGCATGTAATTTTGATCTGTTGATCTTTGCACGAAGGAACTGAGGAGTGTAAGGGTGTCATAAATGAAGTTCGATTGTAATGAGGGTTGGAATGATAATCTCCGACTTCGGCCTAGTAATTTTTCAGACAGAATTTTAATTAATTTCTTTTGTTTATTCAATCACACTGTAACATATAAAATATCTTCCATTAACATTCATTGATACACTGTACTGTAGTATGAAAATACAAACCTTTTAGGAACAGCAACAACAACACTACATTTAAAAGCCACTGGTTATAATAGTTTCTATGGAACTGAAATCTTTTAGTAAAATTTAACATAATTAATGATGTTACAGTGTCACTTTCACTCTTTCCTCAGGGCGATGTGGAGGTTAATTATTAACGCCGAAGCTGAACATTGAACGAGGGCAAGGTTCTCCAAGTGTGAAGGAGGAAAAGTCTCTCAAGACGGTGTTATTAGACTTCTCTGTATAATCAAGACTTTTATCTGTAGATACATGAAAGGTAGAAACGGTGTTAAACTCTTCCTGTAATGATGTAAAGAGTGAATCTGAGTGTGTGTGAAATGTGGAGTTGCTTCAGCTAAAGCAGCAGATATGTTTATATGAGGAACAGAAAAGGTAAGAGGAGTTAGCATCATGCTAAAGTACATGCTAGTAACCGACGAAGCGTCACTAAAGAGTCAGTAATAACGACTCTCTCTTTCTGTGTGTGTTCAGGATTTTATTAGTTTGAATCTACAGAAAGAGATAAAGATGGCGACTGCAAGCAGTAAGTTACATTTCCAGAGATTCATTTATCTCCATTATTTATTACAGACTCAACTAACTGTGTGTGTGTGTGTGTGTGTGTGTGTGTGTGTGTGCATGTTAAAACATAATGTGTAATATTTTGTGGTGTGTTTAGTGATTTTATGCAGTACCTGTTTTTATATGACATTTTTTTTTCTCCTGTAAGAATCACTTAGTTGTGCTGATGTCACTGAGGGGGAGGGGCTTCACATTGTTAGCACACGCCCACTGGTGGTCCTGGTTCTTTATTAGCTCCTAATATCTTCTTTTCGCAATGATGATGTTCCTCAAAATCACATTCTTCTTGACACCTTCATCCTTCTTCACAATCTACTCCTGGCATGAAGGGCGGAGTCTCACGGTGCATGATTACCACGTCCGCACATCCCACCTTTCATCTCCTGTTCACTTTCCTGTATATTAACAGCCGCCCCCTGACGGCTTCTCATCATATACAATATGCAATATACGTGAATAACGATAGTGTGGGAGCAAGAAGGTCCTGGGTTCGAGTGCCAGGCTTGGCTCTGCATTTTTGTGTGGAGTTTCCTCTGGGATCTCTGGTTTTCTCCTACAGTGCAAAAAGCAAGCACAGTAGGGTAATTGGTTTTAAATTGCCCCTAGGTGTGTGTGTGTGTGTGTGTGTGTGTATGTGAATGGTTGTATGTATATTAGCCCTGCTAAGGCCTGGGGAGCAGTTCAGGGTGTTTTCCGCCCTCGCCCAGAGAAGGTTAAGATGGGCAAGAGCCTCCCAGCGACACTAATTAGGATTAAGCAGCTTAGAATATTCATTCATTCATTCATTTTATGAACCGCTTATTGCTAATTAGGGTCGCGGGGGGGCTGGCGCCCATCTCAGCCGACTCCGGGCGAGCGCCGGGCCATCGCAGAGCTTAGAATATAAATCAATGAATGAATTAGCCTAATGTGCATGTCTTTGGACTGTGGGAGAAAACCAAAGTACCCAGAGGAAACCCACAGAAGTACGGGGAGTACATGTTGTACACAGAACTCTACGCAGGAACGCTCTCGCCGAACCCGGGACTCGAACCCAGGACCTTCTTGTTTCCACTTTGTCAATTGAACGCTGCACAGAAGTGTCGAGACGGTATGATGTCACCTTGCGCCGGTCTCAACAGCGACCTCACACAAACTTTTGAAAAGGGTCCCCGCAGTGATCCCCTTCCTAAGTTGCTCACTTTATAAACTTTTTTGTTTGGTGTTGGTGTTTTTGTTCTTTCTAGGAACACCAGATTGCTAACATGGTTAGCGAAGATCCGATGTTGGAATCATTGCGCTACATCCTGGTTTTCATTAAGAAGTTATGCGGTCTCTTATAAACGCATACAAACAATGCAATTCCGTGTATGAGATTACGGAACCTCGGAGCTCAGGTAATAAGAGCCGCTCGGCTTCGTCATTAGGAAGTCGGCGAGCGAGCGGCCCTAATTTATCGCATTTTAAAAACACGAACGGTGAGTCTGTCTACAAACGCCATTCATCATGGCGAGAGAGGGAAAAGGTGTCTGCTTCAGGTGTGGGAAGCAGCTGCAGAGACGCCGGGTATGAGAGAGAGAGAGAGAGAGAGAGAGAGAGAGAGAGAGAAAGAGAGGCCAACTTTTTAATTATGTTTTATGCTGATTTTCTTCATCAGGCCTTCAGGAGGCGACGGTGAAAACAAAAACAATTACAAACGTGTTTGTGTTCTGCGAAAGAGCGGCTCCAGGGACTCCCAATATCCCAATATCACTCTGCTTTACACTCCTTCATTTCCTCTACACCACTCCTCCACTTTCTTTTACTATCTATCTTTACTCCTATGCATCTCTTAATTTGTTATCTCACTCTCTATCTCTCTCCTTCTCTTTCTATCTCTCTCCTTCTCTCTCTATCTCTCTCCTTCTCTCTTTTTGTCCATTTCTCTTCATTTTTCACTTCTGTTTTTTCATCAATCTTTTCCTCTCCACCTCTCTTATCTTCTCTCTCATCCTTTTTTCTTCCCATCCCTCTCAATTTTCTCCATCACATAATTTATATTATAAACTTTTAATTCATTAAAGCCAGCATGAAGCATTTTATTGGATTCAGTGAAATTATTTCCTTTTTAAATCTCTCTCTCTCTCTATCTCTCTCTCTCTCTCTCTCTCACACACACACACACACACACACAGACATTGTGTTACCACACACACA